>MU224049.1:2228323-2262737 GCA_018584345.1 Thuja plicata | reverse complement strand
TATATACTAAGTACGATCTAGAAAAGTAATACTACCTATGCATGTGGGATAATAAAATATACTCACGGGACGACTTACAAAGCATATGCGTCCAACAACACTACACTAACAAAATAAACAGAAGGAAGACACAGGTTCCTAACACACATCTCTTGGTATTATCACTCTATTTTATGCAACTAATTCTCTTCAAATTATATCTAGGGGTATACTCTCAACGTGTATGCCAAGCAAACTACTACAATATAAGAAACTTATGATAGATTTTGTCATTTTTCTACTTTCATTAAATGACCTTGGCCATCCTGGTGTTATGTCCCTTTGAAGAAATTGCATTACAAAATGGAATGACCATAAAATTGGTGATGCTCCTCATTTCACCATAAATTTTCATTTATGAGAAATTATAGAAAGTCAATATAGTGAAGTAAACACAATTTGAAATAAAAGACATGTTTGTTATTCATTAAAGATTCTAACACCTGAAATTTCATTCACCAAAAATTTGAGATCAACTAGGATGTTATAGTTCTTATATGCATTTAAATCCCTCTCCTTCACCTTTCATAATCATCACAGAGAGAAAATAAATTTATAAAATTGTATAGAGTGATGCTATAAGAAAAATTGAATAGAATAATTCTAGAACAAACAAACTAAACCTAGAACATTTTTTATTAGTGTTGATCACCAGTATATCCAGGTACTCCTACAGCATATTTTAAAAAAAATATGAACTACTTTAGTGATTTTTCTAATCATCATTTCAGGTTCCTTTGTAGGGAATTAGTAGAAATATTTAAGTACATGATAAACCTAGTCTTAATTGTACAGTGAAGATACACAAAAGAAATAACACAACAAACTATAATTCAATTAACGCATTCATTGAACATTAAATTTGATATTTCATTTGAGGCTGAATTTTCAAAAAGAAAACAAGAAAAACATGTAAAAGACACTATAAAAAGCTTTGTACTGGTAAAGTTATATCACATATCTTAAGGATATTATCAACTATCCATTAGAGAACTGTATTGAGTAGATTAAATATTGAAATACCTCTTAATGACTTTGCCAAAATGATGTGGCAGAAAAATACCCTCAAAGATTGATGAAATTCAATGATACTAGGCCTAATGGAAAGAGGATTGGATTCTCCATCCAATAAAATCAGCTTTAGATCATGAATTAACTTTAAAGGGTCGTACAATATTTTGAAATAGTAAGAAATATTGTAAAATTTGGGAAAAAATGATTTATTTTTTGCAAATTATCCAAATTGTATGATCAACCTTGGGATAAACTTCTCAAGTCATATTTAACCATATCTAAATAGTTTTGAAAATTAAGCAAAAATAGATTGTATAGGGACCTGAAATCCAACAAGTTCAGAAATACAAAGACATCATAAAGTTTAGCAATAGAAACACCAAAACAAATTAGGACGGGGAATGAAGGTACCTCTCACCACCAAAAAAGACTAAACTAAAAACCAAAAATAGCTAGAGAAAAAAATTACAACCAACCTTTCAAACCCTAGAGGGTTTCATCCATTCTAGTATCCAACTCGGTCATTTTCATCATACTGGCCTTTAACTCCATAATCTCATTGCTGAAAGAAGTGTTCTGGTTTATCTTCACTCTAGTTATAGAGTTGGGACCTTTACCCCTAGCCACATGATTATGAAACAAGTCTGGGCTTCAAGTTTCTCCAGCAGATTGACTAACAAGCGAAGGTTACTATCTAAGGCCTTCATTCCCTCTTTAGACTGCTGAAGCATATTCTCAAACATTTTTTTCTAGGAACTCAATTCTAGCCAACAAATGAATAGGGGCACAAAAATCCTGAGATTTATTAGATTCTTTCCCCTATCAACTCATCTTGTCTTCCATAATTTGGTACTTGGCTTCCATCTCTCTATTCTATGACCTAAGGTTCTTAATTTATTGATAGCACTAGTTATCATTTCTAAATGAGTAGAGGGATTTAAATTTAGTAGCGTGAAAAAACCCAATAGAGTTATCCTCCTTTTTAGAAAAATCCTCCATCATCATAGTAATTCACTTTGAAAGTGATGCACGCTTCCGCTTTAACCCTCTGTAATGTGCAGGAGAAGCTGTCTGATGGCAAGCTGGATGCCAATGCGGATAACAGAGACCTTTTCCTGTTCCTACAGGAAGAATGGGCGAGATCACTGCTGTCTAAGCAGTTGGGAGGAAAAATTAACTAGTTGGTTTATGTTGTGCTACTTTTTTGTTAGGCTGGTTCCCCTGTTCCCCTGTTTTGTTTTGAGGGGTTTTGTTAAGTTTAATTGCTGCTCTTGGACTAGCCCTGCGTGGCTCTGGAATATTATTTTGATGATGGTTATGGCTTTTAGATACTTTAGTCTTTTACATTTACGCAGAACTGTTACCTTTGTTTTTGATAGAGGTAAAAGCTTAGAAGCTGGTGTTAACAGTAAAATCTTGCTACATACTTCGACTGTGCCATTAACCTGCTCTTAATGTGCCTCCAGTCCCCTGTTCTATGGGCCAGCACCCTCTTGCTGCTTTTTTCTATCAAAAACAAAGATATCAATCTCAGAAGTGCCCTGATTCTCCTCCATCTCCTTCTCATCTTCTTTCTCGTACTCCTCAGCCATGTAAAGAATGTCATAATGTGTCCCCTTCATCTCATCCACATTGCGGGTCCTCTCTTCATTTATGTCAACATCATCCTTCACATACTTGGAAAGGGAAAGAATATATCATTACCTGGCTTATGCTTTTCCTCATCATCCACATTAATATTCCTTTCATTTTCCTTTGAATTACTCTATTATCCGTACTAGCAGTATCCTTATTCAGATTAGACATATTACTCCCTTCAAGATCAATAAAGTTTTTACCTTGAGCATTCTGGGTAGGATCAATCTCTATCACAGGGTCCTCTGTAGCTTTGGCATCAATCTCCTTGCCTTTTTCAACAACAATCTCTTCCTCCATCCTAATTTTTGTTTCCTCACCTTCCTCATTAGGTGTATCCCGTAAAGAAGAAGTATCCATACCACTAGCTAGTGACTTGCTAGTATTCAGGCAATAATCAAAATCTTCTCCCCTTGAAGAATCCCGACCCGAATCCTCGTACAAATAGTTACCAACCACATTTTGAATTACAACCAACAAAACCTACAACTTGCCTATTATGACAATATTGACAAGAAAAGTTTCTTGACAAAAAATCCCACTTTTGAAACTTTTGACATGATTGCACTTCCTAACCTTAGATGACTCCTACTAGACTCCTAACAGCCAAATATTTTCTATTAAGATTTTATTACATGATCAAACATGATACCAAAACAACATTGACAAAATTGTCTCATGGAGGCATGAACCCAACTAGGTGCTCCAGCACCACAAGGGGATCTAATCTATAAATATGTGTGTCCTAGTGTAGTGATGTTATCTTAAATAAAATCTCATGGAACATAAGGGATGGAAGGAAAGCATTATTTTAGGACTCTTTGGGAGGTTACCCAATTATAAGAAATCAAATAGAACTGGAATCAAATTAGACATATTTGTGACCAATCATGGAGACATCATGTAGGAGATTAAAGTATATAAGACCCATTTCATGCTCACAAATTGCAATGAAGTCTCTTTAAAGGTTTAATTTTTTTAGCACAAGAAATTGATAAATATAGACCAATTTAGAGAAATAGATCTATATCCTTAAACCAAGGTAATGATGAAATTATATAAAATGGGTCTAAGATAGGCATTTACAATGCCAAAGATGGGTACAATAAATTCACAAAATAAAAACGTAGAAATGCGATCGAAATCCCAATCCGATTATTCTATAACAAGTTATGCATGCCAAAGGAAGGAATGTTCACATGGGCATCTCTACAAGATAAGATTATAAGAGTAGATTGGTTCAAAAATATTGGTTTGTAGGGACCATCCATATGTTCCTTACACATCAATAATGAAGAGACTATCAATCACATGCTACATACTTATCCCTTCATGCAAAAATGCTATCTAAGGTTATATGTTAAATTGGGGTGGTTAACGACTTTAGAAAATTATGGTATGAAACTTTTTTTATCGTGGCTAAAGATAAACAAGCATAACCTATTTTGTAACCTTTAGATTATTTCATATTCATTAGTAGTATTGGAAATATGGAAGGAAATGAATAAAATAATATTTCATGGAAAAAATATGAAGTGATAGATGTTAATAAATAAACTAGAAGCAACCATTGTAGAAGTGAATAACTCAAGACTGCATTCTCATAGGAATAAAGAAAGCTGCTATGTCTGTTGGGATGACAAAATGTACTAGAATTGGTTTGCACTTAGACTCACTAGAGTTTTTGGGAAAGGAAATCAATAAAGAAAAAAAGGATAAAGAACATTAAAAATGGTGTCCTGCAAAACTAGGATGGTTCAAACTCAATTTTGATGGAGGATGAAGAGGTAACTCAGGGATCTTAGGACCAGGATGTGTCATTCATTCATGTAATGGTAAGATTATTGAAAAATTGGCAAAACCTTTGGAGATTGACACCAATAATATAGTCAAATTTAAAGCCCTAGTAGAAGGACTAGATTACTATTTAGAACCAGATCTGAAAAAGATTGAGATAGAAGGGGATTCCTGTATTTCTATAAACACTATCACAACATGGAAAACGTCAAATAGGAGATTGCAATCATATATGGAAAAATATTTGGAATTAATTGAATAACTAGAAAGTGTGACATAGAACCATATATATAGAGAAGGAAACACATTAGCAAATGAATTAGCTAATGCAAGAGTAGATGGAAAAGATTTCATAGAGGTCTTTTCACTCGATTAAGGTGAATGTTGTTTGTTGATCATATGAAAGATACTATCTAAATTAGCAATGTAATAAGGGAAGCAATTAAAGATAACTTTTCCCAAGAAGAAATAATTGACAAATAGGAGTTGTTGAGTAGAATACAAATAGATACTTTGACTCAAATGCTTAAATCATGTACTTAAAATAAAACATAAACAAATAGATTGTATATAAAGAAGGTAGATTAAACATATTTATTTTCAAAAAAATTGGATGATTTACTGATGCCAAGGAAGGCAGAAAAAATTCACTTTCTTAAAAAACTAGAGCTAAAATGACTACTTCAGCTAGAGGGAATGATGACAATAACGCGATAGTTTAAATTCGCTATGTTAGTAGTTGGGTTAATCTAGATTTGGCAAGCGCTATCATGAATTCCCTAAAATTAGAGATAATGATGGTATGATTGTATTTTTAGTAACTTGTGATGGAAGCGTCATTTTACCAATTAATGTTGCTTCTTTTGAGGCAATGAGTTGCACAATTCACTAATAACAGACACAAGTTGAAAGGTAGTATATGAAGCAAGTCTCAATTGCACATGGGGGTTTTGAGGAAGCTTTTAAGACTTTTCTCAGTAAGATTCTTTCTCTTGAGGTAATATATCTCTTTTCCATGCGATATTCTCGCAAGTGGTTTTAGTGGATTTGGGTTTTTACACTAGTTATTGACATACAACTTATTGAATATATGGAGATTTGCTAATGAATACCCATATCAAGCTCAATTCTCCCAATAAACAGATGGAATTTGACAGTTCTATTATAAATTTCAGAATCAAAGAGGTATCAAAGTACAAGCATCATTTAATTATTCATGTCATAGAAGAACTAAGTTTTAATTATCTACATACAAACCATCGACTTAGGGTTGATTCAAACGTATGTTCTCGCTTTCTTGCCTCAATTTTGGTGGAAACAGAAGCCAAAGTACTAATAAAATGAAATATGCAAAAGAAGTTATTTAAGGAGAAATACCTACTGGGTCTTCGTGATGATATCATCAACATTGATACAGATCTGAGAATTATTTTCCCCATGTACTATGTATTGGTTATGAAAGCTGGTTGTAGATTCACATATTTTGGAGGCCAAACGTGAAGAAGCACCAACCGCGGTCCTATCATAAGGTTTTCTATCTTGACTGGGTGGGATTGGGAATTCAAGGAGCTAAGATTGAGTATCATCCAAAGAAGTTTAAAATTCTTGAAAAATGTTCTTCGAATTTCGGATGTTTTAGGAGAGCTAATTGGTAATAATATAAATGAAGATGAAGAATGGGTTTTCAAGCATAAGTAAAATGAAAATATGGATGGTCTGAGGAGTGAAGATTCTTTAAATGACGCGGAGGAAGAATAAGAGCCTCAAGCAAAATAGCCTAATGAAGAACTAGAGTGAATGGAGGTGGCGAAATATTATAGGATGAAATCAATTGCCTTGTCTGGTTAGCCATTATCTAGGTTTGAAGAAAGGACTTCTTCGGTGATGGAGGTAAAGCAGGCTGACGAAGCTGAAGCGTACAAAGGATCTTAGTGGCAATCATTTCCACAAGTTTGCAAACCTATTTTAAGACTTGGACAAATAAGAGGTCCGTTTGAGTGCTTGGATATAGTCGGAATATGGGCTCTACCTGTTTGGTTCACCGGGAAGATGACTGAGAATATGCATAAGAATTTTTAATTGTTTATTTATTAATTTCTTTGAATATCTATACATACATGTATATATACACAATTGTGTATATATGTATGTATATATATACATGTGTGTATATACACACATGTGTGTATATATATATACACATACGTACACATGTATACACATGTGTGTGCATATATACACGTGTGCATGTCTATGCACACATTTGTATATACACGTGTGTGTATAGACACAGAATCCGATGAGATATTAAATTTGGTTTTATAAAATTGGAATTGAAATTCGAAATTCTAATTCCACCTATTTGGGTGGAAGATGCATATGCCCATTTTGGGACAAAATTGGAATTTTGAAATTCCACTTTGAATTTTTTTTGGATGGTGGATGGAAGATGCATATGCCTATTTTGGGGCAAAATTTGAATTTTGAAATTTCAGTTAGAATATTTTTTAGTTAGAGACAAACATAAAAGAAACAAAACTGAAAATTAGATAATGCCAATTTCATGCATAGTCGAGCTACTGAACCAGAATGCTAATTTTGTATTCGTAATTTAGCTATTTTTAACAAAGAAGAACTCATTTATTCTACTACTTCAGCTCTCTACTATTCTGACAATAGAGCACACAATATGATCGAAAACATTAAAACTAAACAAATCATATCACACGGTTCCGTGTTTCTCCACAGTCAGAATGTGCGGAAACAATAAACAATATTTACAAGCACGTTAAAAAAAGATGCCTTACAAAAATTGTGAGACAAATCTTCTGCAATCCACTACACACTACCCACGGTTCCGCGATCGAATCCTAGGGCGTGAAATTATGTCATATTCGCAAAATTCGACGATGGAGGCTGAGAAAATGTTAGCGTGTTTCAAATTCAGATACGCAAAGGCCACCCAGAATAGTGCGAGGGCTCCGTAGAGCGCATAAGTGGCAATAATAACTGGACTGAAGCCCTTCCTATTCCTACAGTTGCCCATTTCAAATGTTTTCCTCATCTCATAACTGCATTCTTCTTCCACACTGCAATAAAGCAGAGACAACACCAGGACGAGAATCAGAGTTAGCTTGATGGACCAACTCTCTGCCATTCTTTAACTCTCCTAAAACTCACAAGCACTGATTGATTGTATTGCTAAGGACGTGGGCTCAATTTATCCTTACTGAAAAAGCCAATTATAACCATACAATTAAGAGAAATATAAAACGTGGACAGCTCAGAAAGAAATTAGCCACTAACTTCCAATTAAACAGATATTTACAGGTTTAATGGTTGTGCTTACCTTTACAAGTACACTGATATTTGTACTCTTAATGTTTTGTTAGTGTTCCATGAACGTATTCTCACTTAATGCACATAATAACAGAGAGCATATATTGTGAATAGTGTTGTGAGTGTCGCGATAAGAATAAAATTATTGATATTGGGAAATAAGAAATGCTTTTGACTCCGATTCAAATAAACTTCAGTTTTTTATTTTAGAAAAAGAAAAGAAATGCCACTGCACCCAAGAAGCCGCCCTTCTAAATAACATTCTTTGATATTTTTCTATGATTTGATTGATCACTTGAATATTTCCCAAATGCATTGGAAATTGTACTCAAGATTACGAAGTCTTTCAAAAATAATACTTCTGTCTCAATCGTTCCAGCACGGTAGGCACTCGTCAAATTATTACGTTAAGATAAAATGTGAAGATACATCGATTTCAAATAATTGTCAATGAATTAATAGTAGATTTGAAGTTAGTAAGGAATATTGTACTATGTAAATAGGACATGTTCAGTATCTCTTCCAGCTACCTGAATGTACTTTCTAATAGTAGTTTGAAAATAACAAATGATTGTATAGACAACTGTATTTCTTTTGACATTACAAAAGATATAAGATTAAAGTTACAATTAATTTGGTCTATAAAATATCTGTTAAGATATTGAAATTGTAAGTTTGATGAAATTTATTAATTCAATTTATTTATTTTCAATATAAATATAAATATGTTTAATCTTATTTAAAAATTACTTGTTAAAAATTAATGATTAGCATTCTTCTAATGAGAGGACAAATATGAAAACTTTAATTTTTAAAAAATATGAAGCTATATGATCATTAAGAATAATATCTAGATTAAAGATTGAATAATTAACAACCATATATGAAAAATCCCGTTGTCCAAGGGTAAATCTTGATCTTCCCATCCATAATAGGGAACCATTGCTTAAAATTTGAATGCTTTAAATCGTCAAAATGTGGTCAGAGTCTATTAAATCAAGAAATATAAGTGTTGTTTTTTGTTAAAATGAGTTGTACGTTATGAAAATTTCTATATGAAAATTTAATTAATATAATTATCTATCCTATGTATCCTATTTTATCACATTCCTTTCTTAAAATTAAAAAAATATTATTATCAAATATTAAGGAAATAAGAATAAATTAATTTGTAAAAATATAAAATAAAAATAAAAAGTAAGTTTAGATGTGCAAAAGTAAATCAAAACTTTAAAATCAGTTCTATTATTTTATTTCTTAGAAATATATCAACTCGTTTACCATGGCAACATTTTGACAAGAAGTTAGCTACTTTGTAGCCTTGTTATAGAATTAGTTATTTAAAATTAATCTTTGGATAATTGTAATATAGATATATTTTATAATGAAATTTATTTATTATTATTATAAATGTTAATTCTTTATAATTCCATTAAGATATGTTTTGTTATTAAATATTGATCTACCATTAATAAAATGTTAAACCTTAAATAAAATTTATTCTTTTTAATTACGTTATAAAATGACCACGTTTAACTATTCGGGATATCAATTAATGATTTCAGTTAAAGGATTCTTTCCTATGTCTAAAAATTAGTGCTTTCCTTAACTTAGAAAAGAATTAATATTTTTGTAATGGATATGAATGCAATTTATTTTGCATGGCAGTTTTTTGGGAATACATGTAGGATTTCTATGTTCAGCCTACATTCCTATTCCATTGGCGACTCAATCTTCATTTTCTCCTTCCCTGGATTCTTCTTTATCCTCCTTCCCTGGATTTTGGTTTGACAGTTGAGGTATGTACTTTGGACCTTACATCCTCTCTACTTCAGTATGCAATTGTCAGCATGCAATTGAATGAAAAGTATTATAAATTTGTTTAGAGTTTCTTATGTGGCGTCACATATCTTATAAAGGAAATTCACCTATATTTTGACTTATATAGCTTAGTATGTATCGAATCATTTCTTTAGAATTCAGCCATAGTATGGGTTTGGTTGAGAATAAAGGAATAGATTATAGGGAACTTTAAAAAAAAACAGTTAAAACATTTAGATTTGGTTTGCTTTGGGTAACATGAAAATATATCATGATAGCCATCTACTTTATACAAAGTTAGGAATTATAATTTATGTTGAAGTTTAGATTATTATTAGTTATAGAATCTAACTAATTAGTTATCGTTATTTTAATTTAGTAGTTTCTAAGTTAATTACATTAGTTTTAATTGATTCAGGTTAATAAAGTAACTTATTAATAATGTTGGAAATTTAGTTAAGAATTAATTTCTACTTTAGATAGAGGTTTAGATAATTTTGGTTTTATAGTTTTCCTTGTAGGAATATGTTAAGTTAGTTTAAAGTATTAATTTATAATTTCACATTTAATTATTTTGGTAATATAAAAATAATAATATATTAACTTAATTTTTTTTATTTATATATGTATTAAGTTAGAAAATTATTCATTTCATTTATTCATATTCATTTCATTAGATAGAATTTTATTTTGTCATCTGGAATTTGTTCCCTTACTGATGCAGAGCCCCCAATATCTGATTTGCCAAAACTGGTCAACCTCTTTGGTGTTCATTGTCCCCCTTATATTTATTGTCTTATGCTATCGGGGTGACTATACCATACTTGCTAACCCATGTGGTGAACACCTCATCATTTGGCCAACTGAAACTGAGGACTTCATCCTTCTGGCTATTGAATTCTTCCCAATCAACATTGGCTTTCTCAACTTCTGCCTCCTAGGATTCAAAAAATACCTTGGCTTTATTTAAAATGTCAATAGTTAACACAAACCAGCCAGTATTTCCCAATGTAACAATACTTTTTGTTCTGCTGGTTATTGTTTCATTCAATTGTCTTAGCCATAGGGCTTCATTTTTTATGTTCCCATCCTCTTTGAACATGTTGGGAAACATGTCATATCTGTCCCTAGAGAACTCTTCTCTCAAAGCTGTTACCCTCCTGATGACCATGTTCTTCTTGGTGTCTAAGTTAACCATCAATTTGAGACACTTGTGGGTGCTTGTCAGGATGATATCAATATTGTTCTTGTCCTTTGAAAGAGAGTAAAAATATTTGACATGGGCTTTCTTCCCCTTCCAGTTATCCACTATCAGATCCCACTGTTCCTTTCTCTCATCATGCCTGCTTCTGAAGCCTGCAATTTTCTTTCCCAATTAATAGAGGTTAGAAAGGTTGACCTCACTAGCCTCACATTTTTGTTTCACCAATTCCTTAGCCTCTTTGTATGCAGGGGAGTCTTCAAGATCCCTTTTCCCTCTTCTTCTAACCTTGATCTTTCATTGATCAACCTGTTTTTCTTAGCCTCTAGTTCTGCTCTTTTGGCATCAATGGCTTCTTGGGTAGTGGGAATCAAAGGTGTAGGGGATGGGGGAGATGTCAAAAATGGACTATAGGAAGAGGGTTGGTGAGGTTCCTAAGTAATTACCCCTTGGGGCATTACTTAGATCTTTTTCTTACCCTCTAATGCTGCTATTCTGTTATCCTTCATACTTCTTATTTAAGCTGTCATAAGCCTCCTTTTCTTTCTCAGCTACCCTTAGGCTCAAACTAGGTGTTTGAACAATGAGGTTTGCTGCTTCAGTTCTTGAAGTGTCAGCAACCCTCTTCACAATTAGGCTTCCTGTATCCTCAATATCATCACCTTCCTTTATTCTCCTCTTGTCCTTTTTCTTCAAAGACCAAATTGCTAGGGCTGCATGGTCTTCACTAATCGAAGAACCAATTGATGTCCCAGTAGTGTTCATAGGCTTTGCTTGCTTCCTGACAACATCAAAAACTACTGCATCTGCTAAAGCCCATTGAGGCAGTATGAGAACTCCCTTCTTCTTAATCATTTCCCTACCCTCTTCAGGGATGGCCTTATCAAAATTGGATACCATCTCCTGAATGACTTCTTTCTCTATATCTTCCTTAGTAGAGTTGGGTTGGCCTTCTTTCAGCTTTTGGCACTTATGATTGAGTTCATCAATATGGCATCTCCATAGAAATTGAATGAATGCCCTAGTTTTAATGAAATTGTCATCTGACAAGAATTCATCATTGGCTTGCTTGGTTATAGGATCTAACTCCCTGCCAGTAAATTATGCCACTATGAGGTCAGCTGCTGTATGTTTAGGTGCCTCTGGCATCCCTTCTTGTAACTCCTGAGTGGTGACAAAAACTTCACCAGCATTCCTTAATTGCACCAATTTCTCAGCAATGGCTTGGTCATCATATTTCATGGGGGATTGGGAAGGAGAGTACAATTCACTCTCTTGTTCTTTTGCTTCCACCCTTTGCCTTTTGGGAGAGGGCACTTCTTGAATATCAACACTTGCTGGCCTCTTTCCTTTATGTTGGGAAGGTTTGTCAGTTTTGGGTGTGATAGTAGTGTATCCTCCTCTTTTATATACTACATAGTCCCCTGGTGGGACTATTCTTCCTTGTGGAAATTTATTCAAAACAACAAGAGCCTTTTCAGGTTTATTTTCCATTAGCCTCTACTTCTTCTCATTTAGGGTCTATATGATCCCCTCAAATAAATTCATTAGGGAGTCAATCTTATAAGACCATGGGAAAAATTCCTTTAAAGGATCATAAGACTTGTCAAAATTGCGTACAAAGTCCAAAGACTTCTTGTATGCCATCCATTTCTCCTTCCTGACCTCTTGGATACCAAGGTCAAAAATGTTTTTGATGATATCCTCAGGGTAGTTGAACTGATGTTCTAATATCAAGCACTTAGTCCTTTTCCTGAACATACCCATGATAAAGTCTTCATTATCTCCACACCTGGATACAGATGTGGCTAGATGATAAGGTTCAAAATACTTATCAAACTGTGTCCACCGACCTTTGGTTATGATGAAATTATGGGCTCTAATGAGGGTAGGAAAAATGTTTCCCTTCATCTTTCCGATCAGGGCTTCTTCCTATAGCCCACCCAATTGCCTTATGATCTCTGCTATTCCAATCTTTAGAAGGACTCTGTAGGGTAGCACATAAGGGGTTCCCGTGAATCCATAAACCCTAATTACTGTAGAAAAAGGGTACAAGATCAGATCTCCCCAATTATGAGCAGTTTTTAGTTTTGGGGCATATTCCATAGGCCTCAAAAGCCTCATCGTCTCAGTGTGGACCCTAGCATTTTGATTTCTCACTAGTGACTTCAATCTAGTTGCAAAAAACCTATCAAAATAAACATAACTAGCACTCTTCCTATCCCATGACAAATCAGTACTCCACATGTGAACACGCAATTCTTCATCACCCAGGAACTTAGTCAATTCCATTTCTTCCTTAAAGAAATCTGCATTGTTGAACAAGAACATATGCATCATGAGGGAATACCATCCCATTGGTTTGTGTATGTTTCTATCCTGAATTATTGCCATACCCTCATGCATTTCCTGGGCAATATAAGATGCAAAATCAAATACTACTGATAGGTGGGGATGTAGAATTTGAACAACCATTAGCATTATGTGGACAGGCATCGTTACATCTTCATCTACCCCCAAAACTTGGCATAGAGCACTTTACATTTTTTTGGCCTTGCCATTAAAGAGATCCAACTTGAAAGATTCTGGGGTCCTAGGCCCTACTACAACTAAGTCTCCTATTTTATTAAAGTGCCCCTTAAATGCCTCATCCCTATAATACTCTGTCTGACTCTGGTATACTTCTTTAAAGTACTCAAAATCAATATCATCCATGTGCACTGAGGTGTCAGTCAGCTTGAAGATCCTTCTGATTTCATCAGCTGATACAGTTAATAGCATATTTTCCTGGGTATCCCTAACAACTCTAGATAATTTGTCATAAGTGTTTGCAATCAAAGTGAACAAATCAGTGTCCATAAACACACCAGGTGCTATTAATTTTCCTACATCTAACTCCCAAATGTTACAATATAGGGTAGGGGCATTCCTCTGGCTATAGGCTATTCTGAATAGATTAAGTCCATCAAAACTAGTCTTGACATCTTTTTCCCATCTATTGAAATCATATAACCCGTCTCCAATTTTGAAACGGGGATGTGGTGGAACTATCCTTTTAATTTGAGTGGCATCTCCTGTGGACAGTGGCAGTTGCTGTAACAAATCCTCCCTAACATTTCCTTTTTGATAATCAACTTCTCTAGAAATCTCAACTCTAAAGGCCATTCTAAATCTAAGGCTTTTTTTAATATTAGATTTAAATTCTGAGACAAAGTTCTAAAAACCTTTCTAAACTGCAAATCCCACTAACAACCTGAATGCTAGTGAATCAGAAAAGCTTACCCATTCTGTACATTAGTAGTGTGAAGCTAATTTTTTCTGCAATCCCATTTTTGTTCATTTGATTTTGATGAATCATTATGACTGCAAGTCGTCTTAATCAATTTTACGACCTCAATCAAATTAGTCTTTTGAATTGAATTTGATTGGAGTGGCAACACGTTCTGTAATTAATTCGCAAGCTTCAATTTCACGGCTTAACGGCTCTCTGCAACTCATTTTAACAACTTTGAGTTTGAGCCATAGATTCTGGACATCATTTTCTACATCTGACGACTATATTTTTTTCCCAAAAACAACTGTTTACCCAGGACACGTGTCAACACCGCTTAATCCCTTACTCAGTAGATGTCGAGCATTTTTCTTTTAAGCGATTAAGCAGACCGTTAGATATAAAACAACTTAACTACCTTTTAAACTCTTGCCAGCTCTTAATACCCAGGTCCACCAGCTGCCAGGTGTCATCACTGCTTAATGGCTTGTTTGATAGATGTCATGCATCTTGGGTATAAGCCATTATGTCCACCGTTAGATCTTTCCGAGCTTTAGCAACCTTTATGCTGTCTATGACCGGGCCCACATTATTTCTTGGATGCGTGTCGCTACGGCTTAATGGCTTACTCATTAGATGTCGTGCACTTTTCTTTTAAGCCATTAAGCAAGACCTCAGATTTTTTCATACTTGCCGACTGTTTAACTAAGAACCTTTACAACTTTTCAGCCCCACCAAGGACACACATCACCACCACTTAATCTCTTAACCAATAGATTTTGTTTACTTTTTGACTAAGCCATTAAGCGGGCCGTTCGATCAAAACCAACCTTCTCACCACATAAGATAATGACATCAAAGGGATTTTTAAGCGGCATGACTTAGGAATTATTAAAGCGGTTAGGATAACACAGTCTTTTAAAAAAGAAACCCATTTAACATGAACACATGACTTGAGGTAACTTAAGTGACTAAAAAAGTAACATAAAAATAGAATCAGCCAAGACATTTAAGGTTTTTTTAGACATTTTCCACCATTTTCAACTAGGTTAAGGGTAAGATCCAACTTTGCAGAGGCATAAGAATAATTTTAACCCTGATTTCAAAGCCTTGGACACCACCAATGACAAGGGACCCTAAGAAAATTACATGGCACAATTCAAATAGGAAATAACACCAACAGTCATGACAACTTTTGTGCATCTTTTGCATTTATGATGCCAACTAACTTTTAGGACCTCTAACCCATATAAATCAATGAATTAACATCATTAATGCCTTTTTAGGCACTTTTCACACTTTTCGTAGGTCTAGGTCACATTTAGACCACATTTCCCATTTTAGGCCTATCCTAAGGACTAATAACTTAACAACCTAACCTAGACTAAATTGGATTTAGCACTAACTACTAATCCATCTAGTCACACACACAAAAAGACCTTCTAAGGTTAAAGAAAAAACATATTGAATTGGCTAGAGTTAGTTACAAGACAAAATTGACTAAGGCTTTAGGAATAGCCTAGGTGCTCCTTCACCAATTGACTTTGATTGATGTACCTTACATGGGTTAATTCACATGAAGGGGGATATTCGCGCAAAGTACCCCACAGGGGGTACTTCACATGAAGCGGGGTGTTTGCGTGAAGTATTACATGTAGCGTACTTTTGCACTAACACCCCCCTTTGCATGAAGCCTTTTTTGACTGCATTTTTTTATATATTTTTGGTTGCCCATTTAATTTTTACCATTTACTATTGGAGATTTTATGGACCCAGGGCTTAGAGTGAACCAGTGACGTCCAGTATGCCATCAACACATCCTAAGATTTTACAACTTCTTCTGATTGTTAGTAGTACCAGGTACACATATTTTCTCATCTTTTATTGTAAATTATATGGTTTATATTTATTTTAGTTAGTTATTTTTTTAAAATAATTTTTTGTTTGTAGAAATGTTAGAAAATCATAGTTGAATTTTAGAATATGTTATAATAGTATGTTAGAAAATCATAGTAGAATGTTAGAAAATTCTAGTAGTATGTTAGAAAATGTTAGAAAATCATAGTAGAATGTTAGAAAAAAAAATTAAAAAATCATAGTATAAATGTTAGAAAATTGTAATCTCTCTCTCTCTCTCTCTCTCTCTCTCTCTCTCTCTCTCTCTCTCTCTCTCTCTCTCTCTCTCTCATGTACATATGCTCGACAGTTGTGTATAAATGTTATTCATGTACAGTTATATATTAAAATATTATCCTAGGAGTACATCCTAGGACCCTTTAGGACACTTAGAGGACCCCTTAGTACACCTTAGGACCATTTAGGACCCATATTGTGACATAAAACTCTTTAAGAACCCAAGTAGAACACTTTAAAACACCTAGGAGCCTTAAGACCTAATAAGACAACTTAAGACCTAATAGAACTAATATGACCTATTAAGACCAATTAGTACATCCTAGTACCCTTTGGGACCCCTATTGAGACATAAATCTCTTTAGGAACCCAAGTGGCACCCTTTCAGATACCTAGGATGACCTATTAGAACTCTAACCCTTAGGACCATTAAGACCTAATAAGACTACTTACTTGACCTAATAGGACCTATTAATACCAATTACTACATCCAAGGACCCTTTAGGACTATTATTACACCCTATGTCCATTTAGGACCCCTATTGTGACATAAAATTCTTTAAGAACCCTTAGGATCCTTAAGACCTGGCATAGGACCACTTAAGACCTAATAGAACCCCTTAAGACCTAGTAAGACTAGACTTAAGACATAATAGGACTACTACCATCTATTAAGACAAACTCGTATAGCCTAGGACCCTTAAAACCTAATCAGACAGCTTACTTGATGTAATAGGACCTATCAATACCAATTAGTACACTCAATGACCTTTTAAGACTATTAGTATACCCTAGGTCCCTTTAGGACCCCTATTGTGAGATAAAAATCTTTAAGAACCCTTAGGACTCTTAAGACCTAGAATAGGACCAGTTAAGACCTAATAGGACACCTTAAGACCTATTTAGAGTAATAGGACCTATTCATACCTATTAGTACATGTACATGAACCCTTTAGGACAATTAGTACATCCTAGGACCCTTAGTACACCTTAGGACCCCTATTGTGGCATAAACATCTTTAAGAACCCATGTAGTACCCTTTAAAACACCTAGGATGGCCTATTAAAACTCTTGAAGAATCCCTAGGACCCTTAAGACCTAATAAGACTGGACTTAAGACCTACTAGGAATAATATGACCTATTAAGACCAATTATTACATCCTAGAACACTTAAGACCTAATAAGGTCACTTACTTGACCTAATAGGACCTATTAATAGCAATTAGTACATCGAAGCACCCTTTAGGACTATTCTTACACTCTAGGCCCCTTTAGGACCCCTATTGTGACATAAAACTCTTAAAGAACCTAAGTAGGACCCTTTAAAACACCTAGGATGACCTATTATAACTCTTTAAGAATCCCTAGGACCCTTAAAACCTAAGAAGACTGGACTTAAGAGCTAATAGGACTAATATGACCTATTAAGACCAATGAGTACATCCTAGGACCCTTAAGACCTAATAAGACAACTTACTTGACCTAATAGGACCTATTAACACCAATTAGTACATCTAAGGACCCTTTAGGACTATTAGTACACCATAGGTCCCTTTACGATCCCTATTGCGACATAAAACTCTTTAAGAACCCTTAAGATCCTTAAGACCTAGAATAGGACCACTTAAGGCCTAATAGGACCCCTTAAGACCTAATAAGACTAGACATAAGACCTTATAGGACTAATCTCACCTATTAAGACCAATTAATACATCCCAGGACCCTTAAGACCTAATAAGCCCACTTTACCTAATGGGACTTATTAATACCAATTAGTACATCCATGGACCCTTTAGGACTATTAGTACATCCTAGGTCCCTTTAGGATTCCTATTGTGACATAAAACTCTTTAAGAATTCTTAGGACCCATAAGACCAAGAATAGGATCACTTAAGATATAATAGGACCCCTTAAGACCTAATTAGAGTAATATGACCTATTAATACCAATAAGGACCATTTAAAACACCTAGGATGACCTATTAGAACTCTTTAAGAATCTCTAGGACCTAGTATTGTAAATTTATGTATAATTTTATACTTTCAAATATTTGTTTCCATTTTACACGCATTTATAACATGTAATCAAGTACTTAATTGTTAACACTTAACTTTCACATGTTACATCTAGATGGACACTAAAGATGTACCAGGCTAGGATGTACTAGCTCAGGATGTACCTCGCAATCCTGATCATACGGCTATTTATCAAACTACTCAGGCAGAGATGAATCAACTTAGATATTTCATCCATACATCTAAGCCTAGAATATAAAAAGATATTTGTATTAATGTATTAAGGATTTTGGAGTATATGACTGCCAGATTGAGATCCCACTCTTCCTTCACATCACAATTTATTGATAGTATTTTTGAAGAGTTCAGAGCTAAGTTCTTGAGTGATGTTTCCTTGGAGACTGTCCTGAGCCATGTCCCTAAAGAAATCATGAAACAAGAGGTTTTCCCCTTTTATAAGGGAAAGCCCAAGGTGGGGGTGTATCAGGTTACATAGTGTGAGATTCCTCAGATTGCATGCATGATATACCCTCATTTTCTTGTAGCACATATTCGTTATCCTAATAATGAATATATTCCATTATATTTTTCCTAGCTGTTGTACACTAAGTTCAGTTTGGGACTCAGGGACAACTATTTGGATCTTCCAAGATATTAGGGTTAGGGTGCAGTAGAGTTTCAATTCATGATCAATATCACAGGGCTGATGAATTTGTACATTCTTATAGATAGCTGACTGGGCAGAGGACTCTGGCAGTGGCACCAATGATGGATGCTACTATAGATAGAGTGGTCATTTCCTCCTAGAGAAGAGTAGTTGATAGGATAAGGTAGATTACTTATGTAGCCACCTCAATCACTTCTGATGTAGTGGGCATATATATTTTGACTAGAATGATTCAAGCCAAATCATCTTCTGAGGCTTCATCTAGTACTACGATAGGGGTTAGAGATGAGGCATATAGAGTTGCAGGTCATCCTCCACTAGAGTAATATGAGCGCTTTATAGACATCATAGTCATTTGGATGTGTCTCTTTGATTTTTGGAGGATATCCTACAATCATATTCTTATATTGTGGATATGCAAAGGATCCCAGTATTTTCAGTCAAATATTTCATCAGACTTGCATGGGGTCCTGTGGTTCCACCGATACAAGACACACCATCTATTCATGTGCAACATAGTTCACAACACTCTACAGAGATCTTTGCACCCACATATCAGTCTGCAGTTACATAGCAAAGTATATAGGTTGGAGATGTACACATCACAGCTAAGGGCCTAGACACATTTGATGAGAAGTTGCACAAGTTAAGTCAAGTGGACACTAGCATTGATGTTGGATCATTTATGGATTTGTTATTGCATCCCGGTGGTTCAGACTCAACAACACTCCCCTCCTAGCTACAAACACACCTATGCTCTTCATTACTAGATACATTCAGGACTACATGTGGTGTGGGTGATGCAGTTTTAGTTGATGATATGATGGTGCAGCCCATAGATTATCCTCCTACTCCAGAGACCCAGGTATATAATTTTTTCTTTTCTCCTTTCAAAGATTTTTAGGTAACAATTAATTGTAGATGTGTGTATTGATATTTGTTCAATGTATACTATTTTATAGGCACAGTTAGCAGAGAACATTACCTCTAGTGTGGGTTTGGAGCATCTCCATATGAGAGATTCAGTAGATGTGACACCTACTAGTGGTCAGGTAAGTTTTAAATATATGTAAGTTTAAGCATGCATGTGCACACTTGTAACATGTATTTATATATTTCAATTAATTTGCATAATATGTACTATGCACATGTATATAACCAACTGGTGTTCTAAATTTGCAAGGTTTAGTTTCTACTTTGTAGCTAGAGGATGCTCGTGACACTCAGGCAGAGCACATTAGGTCTCTAATGTGGGCTCAGAGCTTCTTCATAGGATAGATTCAGAAAAGGTGACACCTACTAATGGTCTAGTAATTTTTAAATATATGTAAGTTTAAACATGCATTTACATATTTTAAGTATTTTACATTATTATTATATACATGCATTTATATTCACAGGGGTCAGTCACTGCTTCACAACCAGAGAATTCTCATGGCAGTTTGTCATAGGGTTGCTCTGTTCACATGCCCCTGGATGACTCCCTAGTTTAGGACATGTTGCACAGATCTTTTATTTGAGACTCATTATATATGTCATTATTATATGTTTGATATTTTTAGTTCATTATTTGAGACATATATTTATATGCTATACAGACCTCTAGACATAGATGAATTATGATATTACATTATATAGATTTATGATGGGGTTCATGATTATGGATACATGTGTGTGTTTATTTTTATATGTTTAATATTTGATTTGATTAGATGAGAATACATATAGATGGTTTCATTTGATTAAATGATTTGATTTGATTAGATGGTTTCATTTGATTAGATTATTTGATTTTATTAGATGGTTTCATTTTATTAGATGATATGATTTGATTAGATGGTTTCATTTTATTAGATGACATGATTTGATTATATGTTTTCATTTGATTAGATGATTTGATTTGATAATGTGGTCTTAAGGGGATGGTTATACACATATGATTTGATTCTAGTTAAATTAATCAAGTAATATATTTCCAGTACATAAAAGGATACATATAAAGTATACATGAGTAATCTAACTAATATCATTAGTAATCTAACAGATGTCTTAAGGTGGGGGGGGTGGTATTGAGGGGATGTCTCAAGGGAGTCTAATTAATATCATAAAAAATAACAAGTTAATATGTAACTAATGGAATATAAGTAATATAAGTAATATCATCTGGATTTAGGGTTCACTAATGTCATAAGTAATCTAACTAATATCTTAACAAGATTATGTATACATGTACATCAAGTAAACTATTATTAATCAAATAATATATTTCAAGTACATTAAATCATACATATAAATATACTAAAATCATTGACAATAAGTATTCTAACTCATTCTAGAACTAGCATGTCCTAAGTAATCTAACTAATTCCATCATGTTTTAGTGTTCAAAGTAATGACTTAAGGGGATCTTTAACTAATAAGAAATCTATAAAAATCATTGAATAATTAAATCATACATATAAAAACATGCGTATACAAGAATATATATAAAATCATACATAAAATTCTATATATTAAAACCATTGAACCATCAAATAGATCCATCATATATAAAAAAAATTAAAGTCCATCATATGTTTAAATATATCAACAAAGTATAGTCCATTTAATCCAAATATATCAAGTAGGTCCTAACACATGAAATAACTATACATATTATACTTTTTAGACCAACTCAAGTGCTTCAAACCTTTCATGGAGAACATGTAATGTTCTCTCATGATCCTTGCTATCTAGTCTCCACTTACGATGTCCATGTTGAAATTTAACTATATGGATACAAAGGGAGGTGGAAACAACTAGGTGGCTATATTGAAACACCTTATTGCCTGGTTGGTAATCAAAAAACTGAATACCATATTGAAATACTTTCATTTGCTTGAAATAGGTTCCCTCTAAAACAACTGAACCTCTAGGTCACAAATTTTGACAATATAAATTTAAACAAAATAAATTTGAAATTTGTTAAAAGGATGAAATTTTAATTTTACCAAATGAGTTCAATATACTAATGTAAATAATAAAAACCTATGGGAACAATATTCCTGAATGGAAACTAAGTGTGCCGAAAATAGTTCCCTATGCTAAACTCCTGAGAAGAGGATCGTGCAAATTCATATTTAACCCTTATCAATTATAGAATGTTAATACAATTAACTTAGATGTTGCTTCAATAACATGCATACATAGAAAAATGAGAATGAAATAGTGATTTACCCTGGGGAAAACCTTTCGGTAAAAAACCCCAGCACTCCAAAAACCTGCACAATGTATTAATCAAAACTACTATTGTTTACAATACACTTGCAATGCAAGTTCTTTCAGGAGATAATCGACACTTGAAGACAAATCCGATAGCATAACAGTATTTCAACAATACACTAACTTCTCCCTTAGTGATTTGCAACCCTAAAATGCTTATATCATGTGCTTCCCTTTTTATGGCAATTTCCAAACACAACCATATTAGGGTTTTACCATTCTCCAAAAAAATAGGAACCCAAAAGAGTGTATAGTACTCAACATGATCAGTTGCCACATGTCTTGCATGTCTTCACCCATCATCGAATCTTACATAATTAGCTCTTATAAATATTAATGAATGTCATAGGAATCTGTCATAACCATTTCAGTCATGATTACCTTACACATTGTCCAAAGTGCCAAAATTTGGAAAATAACCTCTACTACAGAAAGGGATGCCTAGATCCACCTAGACCAAGTTTGATCATCCTTGTCATCTTCCAATTGGAGTGAAAACACAACATGTTTAGTCAACAAAATGAGAGAATGGATATCAAACTTAAATACATTATTTGCAAACAATTAATTAGAAAAAAAATAATATCAAATGTAAGGAAATATACAAGGTTGAGACACCTTATTCCTAACATTTTCCCACTTGTTGAACACCTTGTAAGAGCCAAAGTAAATAACAAGATTTAACTGCTATAGGCTGAGAGGCCCATAGACTCCAAACACCATCTGAACTTCTCTATGCCCACAGGTTTTGTCAATGCATCCACAACATTCTTTACTATATCTACCTTCTCACAACTTACCTTTCCATCCTCTACTATATCTCTCACAAATTGAAACTACACATCAATGTGCTTGTTTCTGGCATGGAAAGTTGGATTCTTCGCAAGGCAAATAACACTCTGACTATCACAAAAAATTGTAATCTTTCGTGCATCAACACCAACATCTAAACATAGTCTCTTAAGCCAAATGGCTTCCTTACAAGCATGAGTAGCTGCCATGTACTCTGCTTCTATCATGGACAAAGAGACCATAGGTTTTTTCTTACTCATCCAATTGATGGCACCACCAAACATAGTGAACACATAGGCACTCATGGATCTCCTGCTATCAATGTCACTTGCCCAATCTGAATCCACAAACCCACAAATACAAAATGAATGCAGAGATCCAGAAGAGTTTCCATGATA
Source organism: Thuja plicata (assembly GCA_018584345.1). Lineage (NCBI taxonomy): Eukaryota > Viridiplantae > Streptophyta > Pinopsida > Cupressales > Cupressaceae > Thuja > Thuja plicata. The sequence goes on along the minus strand of MU224049.1, from coordinate 2,239,351 downwards.
GCATATGGAATACTCTGATGTACCCTTCAAATATCTAAACACTCTCTTAATTGCATCCCAATGTACCCGTCCAGTTTTAGCCATAAACCGACACAGGACTCCCACTGCTTGGGCAATGTCTAGTCTAGTACAGACCACAGCATACATAAGGCTGCCAACTGCACTTGCATAAGGTACTTTGCTCATGTCCTCAACCTCACTAGGATATTTTGGACAATCATCCATAGATAACTTTGTTCCCATAGAAACAGGAACACACAATGGTCTACAATATTCCATGTTAAACCTATCCAACATAGACTTCACATACTTACTCTAAATCAACCAGAGTTTTCTGTTAGATCTATCTTTGCTGATTTCCATTCCCAAAATATACCTGGCTGCCCCTAGATCTTTCATCTCAAACTGTGCTAACAAATGAGAGTTCAAATCAGAAATCATACCCATACCCTTCCCAATCAACAACATATCATCAAAATATAATTCAATAATAAGAAGGCGATCATTGTCAAATTTGAAATAAACACAATGATCTGATTTTGATCTTAGAAAACAAATCGGCAACACAAAGGCATCAAATTTAAGGTACCACATCCTAGGAGATTGTTTCAAACCATACAAAGACTTCTTTAATCTACAAACCAAAGACTCTTTACCTTTTTGAATATAGTGCTTTGGCTTTGACATATAGATCTCTTCCTCCAAATCACCATGAAGGAAAGCTATCTTCACATCCATCTGTTCTATCTCTATCATACGATGCTGCTAGAGATAACATAAATCTAATGGATGTAAGCTTTGCAACAAGAGAGAATATTTCAACATAATCAATTCCCTCCACCTGTGAATACCCCTTTGCAACCAATTTTTCCTTGTGCCTCTCAACACTATCACTTGCACAGAATTTCTTCTTAAACACCCATTTGCTTCCAACAAGTTTTCGTCCTTTAGGCAAAGGTACTAGGTCCCAAGTTTTGTTCTTCTCCAATGAAGCCATCTCATCATTTATGGCCTCAATCCAGGAATCTCTCGTGGATCTCCTCAAGGGCTGAGGTTGAGGTTGTTCTACCTCTTCTTCTAAATTTTTAGAGCTGCTAGAGCTCTCCTCATCATCAGATCCATCACAGTCTCTTTATTCAGTCTTCTCAAGGGTAGGAGGTAACTAAACAACATCTTCTTTCATTTCTTTTTCATGTGGCTGTAGCACAATAGGAGAAGGTGTTAACTCTCTAAAAATAACATTTCTACTTTACAACACCTTACCAATCATAGGATCCCAAAGCTTGTATCATTTCACACCAACACTATAGCTGATTAAGATACATTTTACAGCGTTGTTTTCCAACTTAGATCTTCTCTCCTTAGGCACATGTGCATAAGCTTCACAACCAAAAACATGAAGATGTCTAACTGAAGGCTTCTTACGAGACCATGCCTCCATGGGTTTCTTACCAACAAGAGATGATGTAGGAGATCTGTTAGCCAAATAGAAAGTAGTGGCCATAGCTTCAGTCCAAAACCTTTGTTCGAGGCTAGCTCTACTAGGCATACTCCTAGCCTTCTCCATTAGTGTCTTGTTCATTCTTTCTACAACTCCATTTTGTTGTGGGGTATAAGGAGTTGTCTTATGCCTCTTGATCCCTTATTCTTTATAGAACTGTTCAAACTCTGCCAAACAAAACTCACCACCATTGTCAGTTCTCACACACTTAATTATTTTACCAGTCTGATTCTCTACGAGAGCTTTAAATTCATTGAACGAACTAAAAACTTGTGTCTTTCTTTTAAGGAAATAAATCCATGTTCTTCTACTATAATCATCTATAAAAGATACAAAATATATAGATTTGGAGAGAGAAGGAACTTTAATAGGACCAAACATATACGAATGGATAAGATCCAAAATACTAGAAGACTTGTGAGAACTAGAGTAAAACTGAACACAATTTTTCTTACCATAAACACAGTGTTCACAAAAGTCAAAATTGAGATAACAATCATTTACCCCTCAATGAGGTTTTTATTTTTCAAGGTTCTAAGACCCTTCTCACCAATGTGGCCAAATCTCATATGCCACAAAATTGTCTTTTCTATAGGAAGTTTGCCTTCCAAAGTGTTATCACCCTTAGGTACACTTGCTGCACTACCATCAGAACCCATTACCACAGACTTATTCACTGCTGGTTCAGATGGTGGAAATGAAGTGACTACTACTCTCTTCCTTGAGACAGAAGAACTATGGCAGTGTGAAGTGTAGGCATCCCGCTGAAATAGGGTACCTCTCTTAGTACCTTTCACGAGTACCATAGCTCCTCTAATCATCTTGCATCCATCTTTTGAAAAAAAAAATTGCACACCTACATCATTCAACATACTTACAGATAACAAGTTTCATGCCAAACCTGGGATGTGCATTACTCCATTGATCCCCTTTACTCATCCATCAAGAAATCTGATAGTGACTCTTCCTCATCCAACTATCTCTAGGTGAGAATCATCACCCAGGTACACCTTCCCACCATGAAACTCTTCATACTTTGAGAACCAACTTCGATGAGAGGTCATGTGAAAAGAAGCACCTGAGTCAGTCAACCACACATCATCAGATGCATTGGTGGCCAAGGATGTGAAAAAAGCATCGCCTTCTTCTTGAGATTTATTAGAATCGGAATCTAGGCTTTTCTTCTTCTTTAGCTCTTTCTAGTCCTTATGGAAGTGCCTAGACTTACCATAGTTCCAACATGTTGCCTTAGACTTTCCAGGAGTCTTAGATTTCACACAAGATTTGGATCTACCCTTTCCAGACTTCTTGTCATTTTTATTTCCTCTGTCTTTGGATCTACCGCAGACATCAAGGGCTTCCTTGATTGAATCAGAGGTCTTTCTTCACATCTCCTAAGATAACAATGAAGACACCACATCATCCATTTGGAAAGTGACAATAGTACTCCCAAGGGCCATCACAATATGGCCCCATGAATCCGGAAAGGAACATAGCAGGGTCATCAATCGATCCTCCTCCTCCTCCAACTTGACACCGGTTGATGTCAACTGTGCAATCAACATGTTAAATGCATTCAGGTGATCTACAATGGATCCTCCTTCCTCCATTCTTAGAGAATATAAGTTTGTAGTCTTCTCCTCAAGAACATTCAGGAGAACAGAATCTACTAGATGAAGTCTAATGAGACCCTTCACTTTCTGATCCTTGAGATCCCAATCTTCTTGAGGCATATTTATTGGTTTGATATCCTTTGCAAGCGCCTCCCATACATCACAATCTACGAGCATGTCTTCCATCTTTAGTTTCCACAACTCAAAGTTTGTGCCACTGAACTTTTCCACCTCCATTCTACTGTATGAAGAACTTTACATCTCTTCCTGCAATAAGGTTATGAATACTTGGCAACAATACTCCCACTAAACTAGAAATTAGCTCAAAAAACCCATACCCTAAAAAATAGAACCAAAATTGGCTAGGCTCTGATACCAACTAAAAGGAAACTAAGTATGCGGAAAACAATTCCCTATGCTAAACTCCCAAGAAGAGGATCATGCAAATTCATATTTAACCCTTATCAATTACAGAATGTTAATACAATTAACTTAGATGTTGCTGCAATAACATGTATACATAGAAAAATGAGAATGACACAGTGATTTACCCTGGGGAAAACCTTTCGGTAAAAAACCCTAGCACTCCAAAACCTGCACAATGTATTAATAAAAACTGTTAATGTTTATAATACCCTTACAATGCAAGTTATTTTAGGAGATAATTAACACTTGAAGACAAATCTGGAAACATAACAGTATTTCAACAATACACTAACTTCTCCCTCAGCGATTTGCAACCCTAAAATGCTTATATCATGCACTTCCCTTTTTAGGGTAATTTCCAAAGACAACCATATTAGGGTTTTACCATTCTCCATATCAATCATTGCAGAAGAGTGTACATTACTCAACATGATTAGTTCCCACATGTTTTGCATGTCTTAACCCATCGTCGAATATTTCACAATTATCTCTTACAAATACTAATGACCATCATAGGAATCTGTCATAACTTTTTCAGTCATGATTACCTTACACATTGCGCAAAGTGTGAACATTTGGAAAATAACCTCTTCTACGGAAAGGGATGCCTAGATCTACCTAGACCAAGTTTGATAATCCTTTTCATCTTCCAAGTGGAGTGAAAACACAACATGTTCACTCAACTAAATGACATAACAGATATCAAAATTAAATACATTATTTGCAAACAATTAATTACAAAACAAATAATATCAAATGTAAGGAAAAATACAAGGTTTAGACACCTTATTCCTAACAATTCCATCTCTTTTTTGAGGTTCAAGTAATTTCATCCTTTCTGCGGTACAACACAGTAAATGATAACAAACTCCTTCTACATTTCCATGCTCAACACTCACTACAAAGACATCTCCTGCACTATAAATTTGTATATACATGTGAGATCTAAAAAATTAATTAGTTCAATCTATAGATCTATCTATCTATCTATCTATACATGCAGCTCAATGGACCATAAAATGTGAAATATATACTTACCAATTTTGACCAATCTTGATATATAATAGTAATCAATAGAAATCAAAGGAACATCATCAAAGTTTCCATCTTCATCTCTATCAAATGTATCAGTAAAAACTAGTGGCACTAGATTCCATGCATGTACATATTCATTGTCCTTATTGATACATTCCTCATAATTTTCAGCAATGCAGTGACAAAAAAAGGAGTAGTCCATAGTGTTCAATGTCCAATTGTGATAATTTGTACTCATAACTGAATACAAACGTCACATCTTTTCTATCCTCTTACAACCCTGCATAGTTTTTCTATCCACACCTAAACAGATGAATATATAATAAATTCTTTAAATATAATTTGAATAAATAATGTAAAATTTAAACACTTGAATAAATATATATATATATATATATATATATATATATATATATATAGTGCACACATGAATCATTTAAAAATGTGTGCATACCTTTTATCTCCCAAAATTTTCTATGTGGTACCGCTTGAGTCATTGTTGATGACGTGTCAATCTCATTTTGTGTGTAATGGTTCCTGCACCATTCAACAACATTATGTGCATTATTTATTTGAACTCCCTTATAATTCTTTTGATACTTTTGAAGAGCACGTTTGATGCAACCTCCAGCACCATCATGTTCACCTTTTTCATGTCCACTCTCAAAGTAAACTCCAAACATGTGGTATGTTTTCATTACGATGATATCTACGTAGTGCATAAAATGGTCTGGATGATTTGAATTGTGTAGCACATCCATTTGACTAGGCATAATGTTTATCAATTTTTATGCCTCTTTCTTTCAAATTTGAAAAAAACATCTTGAAGTAGTGTTCTACATAATGAATATCATGCTCTTTATCATCACTTATATAAAAATGATATTCCTTCTTGATGACTTGTGCTTCAAATGTGCTCTGAATACCATCCAAATCTAATTGTGCATGTCAGTAAAACACATGTACCATAATAGTAATTTTCTCTGCAAAATAGTATTTTGATTGAATTTCCTTTTGATGAACAAAGGAATAGTCTTCTATAAAATCAACAACAGATACAATAGTTCAAAGTGAGAAATTTTCTCTTAGTTTTTGAAATTGTTGTGCTTTCCACTTTGCAAAAAAATCCTGATGAATGTAGGGTTGAATCATTTTTTTAAATTTTTTTATAAATACTCCAACATTTATTTCCTCTTCAACATATTCTAATCTTTTGGATTCTTTCCCAAATTTTGTTTCATTATTTACATATTTTTAACTCTTGCAATTCACCATTTTTTTTACATCAATGTTTTCATTTTTCAAAGGAAAAAGAGTCAAATCAGCACATGTTTCACATATTCCTTTTATGCAATTTATTTGACAAGCTATGTCATATCTTTTGTCACATAAAATGGATGAGATGAAATCACTTTGTCTAGTAGGAGGAGCATTTTGAAAACCATAAGTGTCTTCTATGAACTTTTGAAAAACCTGATAGTGGAGATCAATTGCAATATGATAACGACAACAACAAGCTTCAAACACTTTTTTGTCCTGACATAATATGACTTCAATCTTTGAAACAATGTTTGCCCAAAATTTATATTAGGATTTGAACTAAAAAATGACACATAAATTTTAGTCCCTCTTGTGAGTTTCCCACCTACCCTAAATAACATTAATCAAGATGGGGAAGGTTGACAACATGCTTGATTGACTCATCCTTTACGATAGCCCTTTTTGTGTTTGTATGGTGTAATGTGCTTCCCTCATAATCTGTTTCTAAATGTTTGTTAGATTCTTTTATATGACCCTTGTTACTTTGTTGGTGCAAGGCGATAAAAGAATCAAAACTGTTGTTCAATTCTTCTATATGTATCTACATTCTTCTATATGTTGTTTCATGTTATGTTGTACACGTGCTATTATTTGTAACTATGTTCCTTATACAATATACTTGGATCTACGACATGGTAGAACTAATTCTTTCTGATCTCCATATTGTGGTCCAAAAATATTCCTCTTCGTAATTCTTAACTTTATTTCCTCATTTGTGATTGTAGTTCTACTTTCTTTGGGGAAGGATGTCAATTCATTTGCAATAATATTATATTTCTATGTACATGTTATATTATGATCATACTTACCCCACATTAGGTAGATCCCTTTTGTGTTCTTGTGTATGTTTATGTTTTATTTCCTTTGATTTGTCTTCCTCTGGGGGCATATTGCAGTGGAAATGTAATCCGTAGAGTTGCTGATGTTTCTGTTAAAATTGTTGCTCTAGTTAAAGTGTTAGCAATGACTTTAATGTGGGGGTGTACACTCTACTCACTTTTTTAAACACACAAACATTCAAGATAGTTTTCAAGATATACAAACTTTTACCTTTATGGATTAAAAGAAACTAATCCTTAAAGCATGGTCACACATTTTTACTTTTTTAGGATCTCTTGATCCCCCCAGTTTAAATTTTCACGAATCTCTTGATCCCGCCAGTTTTAAATTTACAAATACTTTGATCCCCTTAAGAATGGATCTCCCTGATGGGTTGACTAGTGAGTAGCCACATTCACTAGGCAGTTCAACTCCATCTTTCTAGTTATGCTTTTGTGTGGTTCACATTGAGACATAAGTTCTCATCAGGCGAGATAATCACACCCTCTCTCTGTCTACTTAACTAAGTGATGTCTCTCTTACCATGATCCTAGGGTTGATAAAGAATTAGGTCCCTTGGGGGCTTGAGGGTTTCTTTATCCCTTTTGGTTCTGACAAGATTGTCTTTTCTGTATATTCTCATTTACCAAGAGTTTGTGTTGAGCTCATACTCTTGCTAAAGTGGGGGCTAAATGTATAGTCAGAAAATGGAAGCACTTCCATTATAGACATGTTTATCCTTCCGAGTAAGTGGTCTAGGGTCATGAAAAGTGCCTTGAATGGGTTCCTGATCTTTACATGGCTTCCTCCCTATTCTTTTCCTCTTTCCACTCCTATTTGGCCTGATTTCTGCATTCTAGATGGAAGACTGGTGACTCTGGGCTTCAGGGTCAAGGTCAAAATTTTAGGTCTATGTCAACCTTGACCCTGACCTTGGTTAGGGTAAACCTTGACCTTGACCTAGGTCAGGGTTTACCTCAACCTTGACCTAGGGTTCAGATCCTGGGGTCTTGCAGTTTCAGGAGGTAGGACTTTGCAAAAAGTATTTCCCGCTCCCGGGTCGGCTGTTTCGGGTTCTAAAGCATTGATTCTGAAATTATATTTAATATAGGTCCTCTCCTAGGGGTAAAGGCTTTAATGGAATTTAATTCTCCTATGTAGGCCTCCTTGGAATATTGTGCACTAATTTCATATAAAAGGGAAGCTTTCTCTCTCATTTTCTCTAAGTCTTCTAATCATCAAGTGAGCTAAGTCTTCTAATCAAGCATCAAGCAGTCCTAGTTGAGATCAAGCATTATCAAGTGGAGTTCAAGTAAGCAATCAAGAAATATTTTAAGAAAGCATTCATCTATTCTCAAGCATCCATTTTTATGAAGGAGATACATTGGAGACCATTGAAGGATTGAAGCTACAAGGTGCCCTTTTGGTGATCTCTCCATCCATCTTCTTCCAAGCCTTTTCCCAACTCAAGAACCCATTCAATACTTGGTGTTAGAGATCTAAAAGAAAGAGATTGAAGACATCCTACCTTTCTACATTCTACATTTGAATTATAATTGTGGATTCAATGATTTGAATCCTCCACAAGGACTTTTTCAGGCAAGGTGAATTTATGCATTTACTTTGTCCATTTCTGCAATTTCAATTACATATATTTGAGGATAATTCAAAAACCAGGGTTTGACCAAGGCAAACCCCTCCCCCACAACAAAACAATCTCCCTTTTCTTGTAGGTACAGGTTTAGAAAAGTGGATTCGAACCTAGATCTGGATACCCTTTTCAGCGAACTTTTGGGATCCACGAACAAAGTCAATTTTGGATCTGTGCAGGACAGGGTCAACATTATTGGGTTAGGGTTGACTTTTGTGGGTCAAGGTTGACCTTTTTCATAAGACAACATTGGAAAAAAAAATTATTTCTAGGTTTTGTTTGTCTCTGCGTTTCGGTTCAGCATCAACTGTCAGTTTTTCCAGAAACACTCTATAGACCTCAGAAAATAGCATTCTTTGATCTGCAATATTTCAAGGTTGGTGCATTTCTCAGATCTTTTCAATTACATTCATACATCATTCCTATACATATCAATTATAGAATCTAAGCTATCTCCTTTGTTATTCTCCTTTCCAAATAGTTGATTCACTAGAGCATTAACCCTTCTCTTGGGTTGATCAACTTGGATCTCTCGTTTGTGCATTTGGGAATAGAAAAGGAACATATTATCTTCTCCTTAATCACAATTGCAATACCTAATCAATTCAATTCAATCAAGGTTAAAATACTCCAATACAATCTAGGTAATTCAAAGAACAATCTACACATTAACACCTTACATTTCAAGATAATCAATTCACAACCAATCTATAAATCAAATCAATCATTTTTATACCTTACATTTTGGTGACATTCTATTTTATATGTTACATTTGTATAGTCATAAAATGGAAGCACTTCCATTATAAATGTGTTTAGCCTTCTGATTAAGTTGTCTGGGGTCATGACAAGCACCTTGAATGGGTTCCTGATCTTGACATGGCTTCCTCCCTGTTCTGTTCCTCTTTCCACTCCTGTTTGGCCTTATTTCTGCATTCTGGATGGCAGAATGGTGATTCTGGGCTTCAGGATCAAGGTCAACATTTTAGATCTATGTCAACATTGACCCTAACCTAGGTCAGGGTCAACCTCTACCTTGACCTAGGGTTCATATCCTGGGGTCTTGCAGTTTCAGGAGGTCGGCCTTTGCAAAAAGTATTTCCCACTCCCGGGTCAGCTGTTTCGGGTTCTGAAGCATCGATTCTGAAATTATATTTAATATAGGTCCTCTCCTAGGGGTAAAGGATTTAATGGGATTTAATTCTCCTATGTAGGCCTCCCTGGAATATTGTACCCTAATTTCATATAAAAGGGAAGCTTTCTCTCTCATTTTCTCTAAGTCTTCTAATCATCAAGTGAGCTAAGTCTTCTAATCAAGCATCAAGCATTCCTAATTGAGATCAAGCATTATCAAGTGGAGTTAAAATAAGAAATCAAGAAATATTTGAAGCAAGCTTTCATCTATTCTCAAGCATCCATTTTCATGAACGATATCCATTGGAGGCCATTGAAGGATTGAAGCTACAAGGTGCCCTTTTGGTGATCTCTCCATCCATCTTCTTCCAAGCCTTTTCCCAATTCAAGAACCCATTAAAGAATTGGTGTTGGAGATCTACAAGCAAGAGATTGAAGACATCCTACCTTTCTACATTCTACATTTGAAGCATACTTTTGGATTCAAGGATTCGAATCCTCCACAAGGAATTTTTCAAGCAAGGTGTATTTATGCATTTACTTTGTCCATTTCTGCAATTTCAATTACATATATTTGAGGTTAATTGCAAAACTGGGGTTTGACCAAGGCAAACCCCTCCACCACAACAAAACAATCTCATTTTTCTTGTAGGTACAGGTACAGGACAGTGGATTCAAACCCAGATCTGGATACCCTTTTCAGCAAACTTTCAGGATCCGCGAACAAAGTCTCTTTCAGATCTGTGTAGGTCAGGGTCAACATTATTGGGTTAGGGTTGACATTTGTGGGTCAAGGTCGACCTTTTTCATAAGATGAAATTGAAATGGGAAACGATTTCTAGGTTTTGTTTGTCTCTGTGTTTCGGTTCAGTATCAATTGTCAGTTTTTCCATAAACAGTCTACAGACCTCAAAAAATAGCATTCTTTGATCTGCAATATTTCAAGGTTAGTGCATTTCTTAGATATTTTCAATTACACTCATACATCATTCCTATACATATAAATTACAGAATCTAAGGTATCTCCTTTATTATTCTCCTTTCCAAATAGTTGATTCATTTGAGCATTAACCCTTCTCTTGGGTTGATCAACTTGGATCTCCCATTTGTGCATTTGGGAATAGAAAAGGAACATCTTATCTTCTCCTTAATCACAATTGCAATACATAATCAAATCAATTCAATCAAGGTTAAAAGAATCCAATACAATCTAGGTAATTCAAAGAACAATCTACACCTTAACACCTTACATTTACAGATAATCAATTCAAAAAGAATCTATAAATCAAATCAATCATTTTTATACCTTACATTTTAGTGACATTCTATTTTATATGTTACATTTTGGTGAACCCGCGATAGACAACTTTTTCTTTTTGGTGTGTGATTTACATTGTGTATGCTAGATCTTGCATGTTCTTTCAAAATTTCATTTCAATTCAATAGATCAAAATTTTGTGTTAGTTCATTTGCATTGTATTGGTGTATGAGCTTTATCACATCTAGTCCTACTTATAGTATCCCGGTTA
>MU224049.1:2201007-2222535 GCA_018584345.1 Thuja plicata | reverse complement strand
GTTAAAATAATCCAATACAATCTAGGTAATTCAAAGAACAATCTACACATTAACACCTTACATTTCAAGATAATCAATTCACAAACAATCTATAAATCAAATCAATCATTTTTATACCTTACATTTTTGTGACATTCTATTTTATATGTTACAGTATGATATTTGTCTTTTTTGGAGCGCAGTGTTACCTACAATGGATGTCAACATAACTTTTCATTTAATGGTCTTATCTTTAGTTTGAGATGACTTCCCTACTTGGTTCAAACCTTTCCAAATATTTTTAATCATATCATTTTGCATTTCAACAACTTTCTCTTCTTTGATCTTGTGTCTATACCCAATAATTTTAATGTCCCTTCCAACTTTTTTTTTATAAGTACAACTGAAAGCAATTGGTCTTGATCAAGTGTTTCAAATTATGAAATTTAGCCAATATTTCTCTTTCTATGATATTAATTGACCTCTTCTTAGCAAGACTTAAGGGTTCAACATTAGCAAGTGATCTCAAATTCTCCATATCCATTATAAGTAAATGATATAAGTTTCCATAATTAATATTTCTCTTTACAGTTTGAGCTAGATTTATAAGTTCATCCATAACAGTAGGAACATGTGATCTTAACCCTTCTCCAACATCAATTTCTTGAGCTTTTTTTGAGAGTGATCCCGACCCTTCTTCAATATGCAATTATTCAACTTGACTTGAGCATGTCCTTCACCTTGATCATGTTGTTTGGGAGCTACATGCAAAAAAGTGAATCAAATTAGAGAAAACTAAAGCATATAGGTCCATAAAAATTGGGTACAAAAAAATAGAGGTCTAGGTCCATACCTTCTTTAGTTTTATGACAATATGCCAATGTAGCTTCACGATTTCTTTGTCCGATACCAGGTGACCTTTTCCTAGAAGATTTACTTTGTCTTCCCCTCTTGTTCCCCATTCTTCTCTCTAAAAAATGTCTTTCAAAAGATTGGAAATAAAAATTCTCTTCTTCAAAAAAATACTTTGATCTAGTATTTCTCTTCTCTAAAATTATGCCTTTGAAAAAAATAGAAATAGCAATCCTCCTCCAAAAAATGCCTTTGTAAATATTGATTAATAATAGAAAAATTAAATTAAATTATTGCAATTCAGTGAAAAATGGAGAGAAAAAGCTTTACTTTTATATCATTCATAATTTTTTTTTAAAAAAAAACATAACTACCAGACCTAGTTCACGCGAACTAGGTTAGGTGAATTTTTGGTGCGGTGTTTCTCATTATAATTCTACCATGGGGGTCTTCGAGCGAAGACCCTTCACACGAACCCACTCAGATACCTTCGTGTGAAGGTGGTCTTCGCGCAAAGCCCCAAAATTTAAATTTTGCCTCGAAAAGAAAGAAAACTCCAAAATAATGGCCTTTCAAGGTCTGGGACAAGGATCAAACAAGATGATTTTCTGAAACACATGATGTCAAATGATGCTATTTGGAGAAATCTTTCTAAAAAATATAATTTTAATACATATTGAGTTCATTGTCACTTTAAATTATTACTTTAACTAAATGTAGGTTGTTTGGTCAATCAACAACCTGTCTCTTCAAGGCTTCAGGAAAATAGTAAATTACAAAAAATAAAATTATGAAAAATATGTAGGAAAATATTATTTGTGTTACCTTTTTATGATAATTAATTACAAAAGATACAGATAAAGTTGGAGCGATCCAAGTGACCTTATGTCTAAATTAAAGTTACGGTCAGTTTAGAACTTAATAAACTATGAAATATTGACCCAAAATTAATGAAACCAATTGCATCCTTCAGATATTAGAGTTACAATTATAATTTCAAAAGAATTACATCATTATCATATTTTAAAAAAAAATGCTAATCCAAGTGACAGTCACTCCTTAAAAACACAATTATTTCACACAAACCACTTTTCGAAGGAGAAGGAAAAATGAATTTTAAAGAATTTTAAATTTTTTTCAAATATATTTAGAGGCTAGAAAGAAAATTATAAAAGAATCTAGTTTACATCATCTTTAAATTCCTAATATTTTGAGGCAACACGTGTTTGAATATGAATTTTTTTCTCAGAATGTTGATCTCAGTGTCAAAGTTGGCCAAAAAGTGGGACCACCCAGATCAAATAACATTGTATACATTCTGATCATCTCTATTTACATTACATCTTTGCTACATTGTTTTGAATTACATTGCATGTTCCTTTCCCTTTATTCCTTTGTGTATTACCTTTATCACTTTGAGTCCAACCTATATTATTCTGGTTAAAGAATTCATAGAATCATGGGTTCTTTTGATCTTGAATGTCCCTTCTGTACTAGGAATCTTGATGAAACCAAAATTTATCCCAATGATACCAATCCTATCATGGATAATAACTCTTCTCATGATGATGATGAAACATTAAGAGTTTCTCCCACCTAAGTGCAAAAGCTTACTCATGAATTTGAAAAGTTAGAACATTGGTTGGCTCAAGAGAATTATAATCTTGAAGCTCTTTCCACTATAGAAGGCTTAAAGAAAATCATTCATAATTAAAAACATGGTCTTAACCTCTTGCATGGAATTTACGATCTTATCAATTCCAATGTCAAACCTCTTACAGAATGTTTTCAAGAATTAGGTTATGTTCCACCTAATACAACTGTTGAAAGCTCTTTTCCCATCTCCACCACCATTCCTAGTATTTCCACTTATTTTCCAACTCTAATCACAACTTCAATTAAATTTTCCAACCCCACACATGGGAGTCTCCCTTTAATCCTATTCTTATTTCTATTCCTACGAGTGTTCCATGTGTTTCATTGCCTCCATTTATGCCTTCTTATCATAGTGTTCCTTTTTCATATTCAATTCATATTTAAAAAAATGTTGCTACCATACTTCACGCTTCTTCCAACATTCCCTCCATTTCACACAATATTCCTAATATTTCTAATGTTTCTCCTCCTATCATTTTTTCAACTTATTCTACCATTAATAGCTTATTTCAAACCGTGTCTTCTTTGCAATAACAACTTGCCTCCTTGAGCCAATCTAAGTTCAAAATTCACATATGTGATAATTTTAGTCCTTTGTCGATGGATATTATCTGAGTTGTTATCCCACAAAGTTTTGATATCCCTCCCCTTGGGACTTATAATGGTAAGGGTGATCCGTTGACTCATGTTAAAACTTTTTAAACCTTGTGTATTGAATTTTCTCTCTACTATAGGTTCATGACTAAGTTATTTACTAGAACCTTTCAAGACAAATATTTGAAATAGTATTGATATTTACCTCCTTATTCCATTGATTCCTTTCAGAAGCTTGGTAATTCTTTTATTCAACAATTTGAAAACAACATTGGTCCTCAAATATCTTTGACTGATTTGATTCATTGTAAACAAGGTGTTAATGAAAAATTTAGTGACTTTATTGGTAGATTTAAGAATTTGTATACTCACATTTCTTATCATGTGCCTAATTTTGATATTCAACATATTTTTATTGCTAACTTACAAAATGACAATAGAGATAAGATACTCCTTACCGAGTTCTCTTCCTTTTCACAATTATGTGGAGTGCTTCATCATTAACAACTTCAAGTGAGTCAATTTGACAACAAAACTCCAATGGATCCTATTTCTATTAAAAAGAGTGATGTCGCATCCTATTTCAATGATTTCTAGAAGACAAATAACTACATTGAGATCAAAAATCCATCTAACATAGTTTATGAACAAGTGACAACAACATCCAAAGTTGTGGCTCCTTTGGTCTCTATTTTTAGACCCTCTTGTACTTTTATTCCACTTTATGAATCTTTACATAATTTGATGTTGAAGTTAGTGAATGAAAACATGATTAAACATCCTCCTATCAAAACAATTGACCCATCCAAACCACCATCCTATTTCTTTGATCCTAAATATATTTTTCAATTTCATTGTCAACCTAGTCATGATACTAAAAAATGGCATTCATTGATAAATGTAGTTCAAGACCTTATTGATTCTAATGCTATATATGTAGATGCTGATATTAACCATGGAAATAAATTAGTTTCACCTCCTAATCATAAATTGTAAATATATATAAATTATTTTCCATCTCATTCAACTAATACTATTGATAAAACTTCTTCTCCCACGCACATTGATTATAATGAGAAATTTGATGAAGCTACTCATATTGTTAACAAAATAGAACATTTTCAACATCAACCTCAACCTCTATATAAACCCAAATCTGCACCCCAATCTCATATTACTTTTGATCCTACTAAAACAATTAAGGCATCTGATGGTCCGCTTTACATTTTCACTATGGTTGATGGTATTCCTTCACATGGTACCCTTTTTTATCCTACATGCATGGTTAATTTGATAATTTAAGAGAATCATTTTAGTAAATGATTGCATAAATATTGATATGAAAAAGTTGATGTCTTGATTCAAACTTGCAATGGTTTCCTTTATCCTTCCCATGGTTTCATTTATTTTCCTATGGAAGTTGTGTTAGGATCAAGCAACACTGAGAGCGGTGAATCAGTGTTGTAGTAATTTTAATTAAATTTAACCAATTCAAACTTAACAATGCAATAACTAAAATGAAGAGAACATAAGCATAAAGTAAATAACTCATAACACCGTGATATGTTCATGAGGAAACCCTGTTAAGGGAAAACCCTGGTGGGGATGGTACCCAAAAATTATGCACTAACAGTATAATGTCCCTGTTAAAATATTTATCCATGTTACTACCTAAATATTACATTTAGTAGAAATACCTATTAAATGATGTAAACCCTGTTAGGGGTAGTACAAGGAGCTCAATTATGTTATAATACAAAACTGTCTTTTTACAATTACGAAAGATTAACTATACAAGCATAGATTCTATTCATAAGTAGTTAGAATTATGGCTCAGAATATTCTCTTCATTATTATAACATCACAATTCATTCACATCCAACTTCCCCATCCTCGCATCTCAAAAAAAATTCTACTTATATACCTGATCTCATAATATGCTTAGTCGGCTCACAATTCCATCACCAAATGTATCCAACACATAATCCAAGAGAAAATAAAAAATAGGAAATCACGTATCCATCAAGATAGGATAGGACCAGACCTAAATCCAAAATAGAACTTCTAGAATCCACACATTACTCCCTCAATCATCGTGACATTTCATCTGTCATGCTTTCCTATTACAGTGTCTTCACATGCACAGAATATGTTCTAACTCTCTCCATTCAAATCCAAAATACAAGTGACCATAAATAAAGTCATACAATACTCCATAAAACCTTTAATTAAGCATTAATGACTTAAATTTCCATATACTAATCTCGCCAGGCAAAATTGTGCATTTGTATCCAAGAAACTGCTTGTGGACTTAGTTATTTTTCAAGACTGAATACTCAAAACTGAATTGTACTCTAAGTGGCCATACCAAAAATAAATATTTTCCATAAATGATAACATATATGTTATATATCCTTGGCCACTTTCCAACTAGTTGGTGGTAAAACTTTGGATACTACTTTCACTTTTATTCTTGCTTCTGATCAATTTCAAGTCAAAATTAGTCTACCTTGGCTTACCTCCATGAATGTCATGGATTCTCCTATTCAGTAATGTGTCAAATTTCCTCATAATGGATAGACCATGACTGTTAATCATAGTATTTTCCAGCCTTCTATGCCCCATGAGTCCATTGAACTTGATTTCTTTTGGCCTTACATTCCTCAACAAACTAAAGTATATCTTGTTTATCTTTTTTGCTCATACCAAGCCTTTAAGATTCAAAAGATGTGTGAACTTAGAAAATATAAGGATGACCTAGTCATTGAATTCTTCCTACACCACCTATTCCTCATTATCCGCATCCTCTTCCTATCATCTCTCAACCTAGTGTGGTTCCTTGAGTTCTTCCTCCTAAGGAAGAAAAGGACCCAATGTTGATTGAACCTATCGCAGACAAAAATATTTGGCAAAACTGAACATAACCATAATTCTTGTGATCATTATTGCAAAAATTGTGCTAGACTCCGTGAATGTGTTTCAAAAAATATTTCTTCACCCCATACCCCTCTACATAATTTACTTTCCTTTGAGCCCATGCTTGATCCTATAGAGGAAGTAAATTTAAATAAAGTTAAAATGAATAAATATGATAATGTCATTCATATCTTGGATTCTATTACAATTAATCTTTATGAGGAAGATACTCTTGATCATGATGTTCATGATAATAAAAAAGATATACATGCTAGTGATTATGATGATATATATGAAACTATTGATCCTTATAATGAGATACCAACTATGCTTTGACAATAATTACCTATCACTCCTAGTGAAAAACACAATGACTCTCTTCACAATAGGGTCCTTTTTGGATATTGCTCCATTTTTTGTGCTTTATGTTTCTCCTCTTATTATTTTCCCACCTTCACTAAACATTATCGATATAGATGGGGGGCAAGCAATACGCTTGAATTGCTCCTCTTGCATGGTGGATCTTTTCTTTTCTTTTTTATTTTCTTGTTTGTCATGATGTCTTTCCTCATGATGTGATTCTTGTTATATATTTTGTTTATATTTCTTTTAAAAACTCTTGTTCCTCCATTGGCGCAAAGTGATAAAGGAATCACATTGTACTAATTAGTCTTCTATTTGTATCTTACTTCTTCTATATGTTGTTACATGTCATGTTGTACATGTGCTATTATCCATAAATTTTTCTTTGTATTATCTTCCATGGATGATGCAAAATGGTAGAACCTAATCCTTTTGGTCTCCATGATGCAATCCAAAAAGACACTTCTTCGTAACTCTTACATGCCTTTCTTCCCTTTTGTTGTATTTCAACTTCCTTTGGATAATTAGGAAAATTCATTTTGACATAAATATGATATACATGAGTTATCATATGACCTACTGACCCCAGATTTGGTGGATCCCTTTTGTGATCTCTTTTTTCACGTCTTAGCTCCCTTGATTTGTCCTTTCTTGGGGAAATTTCAAAATAGGATTTTTTCTAGTGGATGCATCTACGCTCTGGTAAATTTATTTCTCTTGTTAAGGCATTTGAAATAGCTTTAATGTGTGGGCATACACTCCACTCACATTTTTCACACACAATTTTTCAATGATGCCTTAAATCTTGGATCACTTATGGACATATAATACTTAAGGACTGATCCCTCCTTTTTTATTTTGATCCCTTATGGATATACAATCCTTAAGGATAGATCACTCTTTTTTAAATCTCTTATTGACATACACTATTTAAGGAAAGATCCTAGATGGATTGACAAGCATGGAATACAACCTTCTATAACTTTCAATGCTATCTTTTGTGGAAATTTTGTGTGGTCCAAAGTAAGATATACAATCTTATTTGGTATGGTGATCATTCTTTTCTTTCTTTGAGTTGTCCACAATAAAACATACAATCATACTGGGTATGGTGGTCACACTTTTATTTTTTTGTGTGGTTCACAGTAAGACATACTCTCTCTCTCTCTCTCTCTCTCTCTCTCTCTCTCTCTCTCTCTCTCTCTCTCTCTCTCTCTCTCTCTCTCTACCATGAGTATGAGCTTCCCACAGACTCCTACTAAAGTGGGGACTAAATGTATAGTCCTAAAAAGTTAGAACCCATTAATTTAGAATCTCTAGGACCTATGGCGACCCATTTTAGTGACATATTCAATTTTTGATATATTTTTGCTTAATTTTCCCGCTTATCTCACTTTTTTTCCTCAAGCATCTTAGTATTTCTCGAACCCTACAAAGTCTGCCACAAAATTTACGGTTTTAGGTATAGTTTAAAATTGGTTTATCCTATACCAAGTATAGGTCAAACCATTTTTGACCTATACCTTGGGGGTTCAATTTAGTTTTGTTTTGGACCCGACAAAAAGTATTTTCATTTTCCCTCCCAGTGAGGTCAGCCTTTGTGAATTTGGACTCCAAATTCACTATAAAAGGAGGCTTATTCCCTTTATTTTTACTTTTATTACATGTCTAAAATCCATTACATCTATTATATACATGAATACAATAAAGTCCAAGGTGTATTCAAGAGGTTTTTGGTGATTTATAGAAAGAAACAAAGGATTAGACTCCAAGGCTTCAAGGATATCTTCCACCCATCCATTCCAAAGGCATTCTTCCATTAATTGTGTGAATTTATCTCTTGTGATGGATTAGTGGAGGAATTCCAAATTAAGAAACATGATCCATATCCATTCTTCATTCTTTTCCCTTTCCATTGAGGTATATCAAGCATAAATACATCCATCATCTATGATCTGGAAACTGTAGATCTATTGTATTGGTGAAGATATCCTACCATCTATCAATACTCATTCAACCAAGTATACATCTTTTTGGATATAGCAGATCTGTATACATACAAAAGGGTTTGACAAGCAAGGTGACCATTCATATTTATCTTGTTTTACATGCTTTACTTATTTCATTTCAATGTTAAATCCTATACATGGGCTTGACGAAGGCAATCCCCTTTACCACCAACAATACCTAGAAAGGTAAACTATACATAGAAAGCTAATCTATACCTAGAAAGTTGTCCTATACCCATAAATTCAACCTGTACCTATAATTATAAGATTTTAATAGCTAGCAGAATTACTCTCATGAGCCATGGTTGTGAGATGGTTTACAAGACTGACACAGTCTGATAGTCTTTTTCCAGATGTGAAAGTGCTTCCTCTGCTAACTATCAAGGTCACTTCTTCATAATCCTTATACCTTTTAAGCACTTACTTTGATACACTAGATATGATATCTAGTTGTTTCTCATTGCATGAGTGTTTTCTTTACTTGCATATGTATCTATATTTATACAATATTATTCCTACATAAATATAATTTTTTTTTAAATCACACCTTCCTCCAAGACTATAACATGCATTGGAACCCCTTCATTTACTTGGGTTGTGATAATAATATTTAGTCAAAGGAGTTAAATTTTAGAACCCCTTTCTAATCTACATCATGTGTGACTTGGTGGTCTACCATTGACCACCATTTGACTATATACACTCCCCTTCCAGACATTCCATGCCAATAAGGAGAGGATTTGATCCTAGAGGTTCATGAGAATTGGGTGATTAAGATGACTAAAACTCCATTGAAGAATAAAAAAATTCAGAGTGTTATGAAAGACTCAATCCAATAAGAGGGAACACATGATAAGATGCTAGGTATCAACAGTAATGGGGTAGTGAATAAAAATGTAATCAATACATTCTGTTTCATTTTTACAAAGGATGTATCTATTGAAAAAATGGAAACCATCCCTAGATTGAGATTCTCCACTGTAAGAATATGACCGTGAGAAGCAACCCATCAAAAATAGTTTATTTTTGGAATAAGATTACAGATCTAGATGCATTTCCATAAATATTTGTTATCTTGTAAACTTTAAGGGCCTTATGAGTCGAGATTTACCTTCATTCTAGTTCACATAATTCTCCACTTGGGTACCATAATGATTAGTAAGTCATACCTTAATTTGAGGTAATGAATTAACCCCCTCTAAGGGTTTATCCTGGATCCAAATGTCTTTCCATAGTCTAAATTTCTTACCATTACCATTGATGAGTTGACCTCCTTTCTTAATACTATTTTTGACATTAACAATACTCTTACAAAGGGTGGAACCTATAGAAAAGAAATGTTCATATAAAAAGGAGTCAAAATTCCCATTACCCAAATATATCACCATAATTATCCTAGTCCATTCCTTCTTATCTTCCATGAGAAACCATCCTATCTTAGTCATAATATCCTTATTAAATTGTCTAATTCTTCTGATGCATAGACCACCAAATTTTTTAGGAGTGCAAACCTTTTACCACTTGATTAGAGCCATATGGTGTTTTTCGTCTATATCAATTGAAAGAAACTTCTTTTGGTTTCTTTCATTCCCATCAACAACTGAACTAGAGATATTGGAAAGGGAAAGAAAGAACATCAGAATATTTGAGAAGTAACATTTTGAGAGCCAAATTTTTCCTCCAAGGCTAAGGTGTTTACCTTTCCACCCATAAAGTTTCGTATGGAATCTCTCAATTTGTTTATTCCAATATAAAGTAGGAGGGAATTTAGAAATGAGGGGAAACCCTAGGTAGGAGTCTAGGAGAGGGGCCACCTTACAACCCAAAATCCTAGATATTCTCATTTGTACTGAAACATCAATATCAAAGAAATAAATATTTCCTTTTTATAGTTTATCTTCCCACCCGAGACCTTAGCATATATATCAAGTATCTCCTTCCATTATTTTTCATCATAGATAGAAGCCTCTCCAAACATAATAGTTTCATCCAAAAATTGCTGATGGAAAAAGGGATGGATTTGGGAAGCAATATACACTCCCCTCAAGGTATTCTAGACTCTCTACACGTCTATAAATTCCTCTCCAACACTTAATCCACCATTATTAAAATGTAGGGCGACATAGGATCTCCTTTCCTAAGACCTTTACTAGTAGAAAAGAACCCACTCTGGGAGCCATTGACCAAGATAGAGTACTTGGTAGTAGTGACATAATTAATGATCATGTTCAAGAATTTTCCTTTCAATCCAAACTTCTTTAAAACCTCCCCCATAAAAAGCTAGTCTACTTTGTCATAAGCCTTAGCAATATACAACTTTAGCATCATATAGAGTCCACAATCTCATGGGTTGTTATCACAATATCCATAATATTTCTACCCCTAACAAAGCCCTCTTGATTATGAGAGTTAAGTTTTTCCAAAACCTTTTTCAGTGTATTAACCACCACCTTAGAAAGGATTTTTTACATTGTAGTATATAGACTGACCAATCTGAAATAAGACATAGTCTCGAGAATAACCAATTTAAGGATGAGAGAAATATAGGTATAATTGAGTTGCTTAACCACTTTACCAATTCTAAATAATTCTTTAACAACATTATAAATATCCTCCCAACTAATATCTCATTATTCCTTGAAGAAATTTGAGGGGAACCCATCAGGGCAGAGGGATTTTAAGGGACCAAAAGAGAAAACATCATTTGTAACTTCTTGGAATGACAAGGAATAGAGTCCAGGCTCTAGAAAACCATCCGGGGTCTGAGAAAACAAAATTAACATTACCCTAGTTACTAGCAAATAAAATTAACAACTTCATTCATTATATCCTACTCCCCAATCACAAAACCATTAGGAAGTAGTAGATTTATGATATGATTCTTGCTTCTATATTTGAGGGTATACTAATGAAAGAACCTAGTACTTTTATCTCATTTTGTTAGCCATTGAACCCTCAATTTTTTCTTCAAAAATTTTTCCTCTCCTTTGTTAAGTTTAATCCATTGCTCCCTTAGAGTTCTTTCTTGATGACAAGTCTCTTGATAATTTTATCCCTTTTCCATAATCCCTTGTATGTCATTGAGATTATTAAAAATATCCTTTTTCCTTGTAAAAGTGTTTCCAAATGAATATTTCTTCCAACCTTTAACTTTACCCCTAATGATTCTCAAATTTTTCAAACTTGGATCATAGGAGAATCAACAAAAGCGGTATTCCATGAGTGTTTAAAAAGTCGGTGGAAGTTTGGGTGAGTGATCAAAATAATTTCAAACTTGAATGGAGAAATTTTTTATCACCATATTTATAGTCCAACACAAGGACACTATAATCGGATCCAGTTCTAGGATGAGAAGTTATATAGAAATCCACAAGATTAGGCCAATTAGTGGATAAGATGAATTTTTTCAGTCTAACCTATATGAGATTATATTCCAATATCTCCTATTAGACCAAGTGAATTCCACACCATGTAGATGCAAATCTATCATACCAGTGAACAAAAGGAAATCCTCCAACTCCAACATGCCCTCATTAATGTCTTCAGTGCCACCAGATTTTTTAGAGGGGAAGAGGAAGGAATTAAAATTACATCTCATCATCCATTTAACAACATTATTTACCTTAACAAGAGAAGCTAGCGAATCCCAAAAAAACATCCTCATAGATATCACATTAGGAGCATATACATTTATCAAGTTCAAGGACATACCAGAAATAACATTTTTAACAGGCACTATAAAACTATTATTAAAGGAGCAAAAAAGTATTCCCTCTACCTTACATGGATTCCAAAGCATAGCTAGTCCTCCAGAAGCACTAGAAGAGTCACATACTTCCCAATCCACTCCTTACCAAATATTTTTAACCACTTTCTAAACTCTCCTTATTCATTTTTTTCCTAGATGAGAAAGATATAAGATTTGTTCTCCAGAATAGCACATTTTAGCATGTGTTGTTTGTTGTGGCTATTAAATCCCCTCAAGTTCCAAGAGAGAATATTCATTACAATTCTTAAAGATATGAATCCCCTAAAGACTTTAAAATCACTCCATGAGTAGTTTAACAACCCCCCTCTATAGTGGAATCCTCATTTCTTATTCTTCTTAACATGTGAGAAACCATCCATGGTTCTAAGTTTGTCACTTTCTACATCCTTCGCTATATCTATTTCCCTACTTATTTTCTATGTTTCCTTAACTTGCTTGGATTCTCTACGCACGTCATGTTTTTTTATTTCTCTTCCATTTAGCTTATGCTAAATTTCAATCAAATTCATCTCAATCCACCACTCCCAGCAGATCAAATCCTAACTACCCAAAGTCTTCTAAATGAAAACAAATGTTCTTTTTATTAGAGTGCTGAGAGATAGGAATATTAGCATCATTCTCACAACCCTGAGCATAGGGGATATTTTAATAAACAAGAATGGTAGACATCGACACACTCTTGTTCCCAGAGAGAGGCAATCCATATTAACAGGGTTATTTTTAGCTTCCTTGAAGGGTGGAATGACCATATAAAATTTTTCTAAAACCTTTGAAATAGTTTGACCCAAATTGTTAGGCTTCTCAACTTCATTCATCAAAGGTTTCATTTTATCCTCCAGAGACTCCCTAGGAGCCATGGTTTTATCAACCCTTCCCTTCTAAGATCTACATGAATTAGTCAGATGAGCATGCTTGTTATAGAGATAGAAAAACACAGAGGCATTTTCATATTCTAAGATTTGAACACACAACACATATTTTGATTGGAGCATAATATATGTGGGTAACTCCATATTCACTACCACATTGATACATATTATATAAAATAGGAGTCAGGATCTCTATTGGATCACCCTATCCACTTCTAGGAGAGAGCTAAAGGAGTATACAATACCTCTGAATACTTTATCATTCCAAAATTCCTTGAGGAGACTAGTAAGACGCACCCACATTGGAGCCAAATCCTGAAGATCAATAAGGGGACCTAGTCCTAGTTTCCATTTATAGAGAGATAAAATATTCCTCTTATTACTACCATAAGTCTAAAGAACATTGGTTAAGGCAAATAATAAGTCTTCTTTATTCACGAAGATGAACAAGAACATGCAATTATACACAACATTAATTTTCACACTTCCCTGAAGACCCTAGTGAGAAGCAACACATTTGCACAACTAATCAATAGACGATGTGAAAGAAAAGAAACTACCAACCATAGAAAGATCTAACCCATTAAAATTCTCTAAAAGGATTTTATTAGTAACCTGAATCATCAAACCACTAATATTGCAGGATGTGTCATACCTAGCTTTCTCCACACAAATCTTCATCAAGGGAGTTTTAATCTCCAACACCTTGTCCACAAAGGAGGGTGAATATTCCTCCCCAAGAAATGAGTCTTCAGAACTAGTAGGAAATAAAAAAAAGAGATTAGGATAATAGACCTAGAAGTAGCAGTCAAGTCAATGGAGGAAAGTGAAGAAAAGCTAAAACCAATGTTCTTGTCACCCAAGATCAAGGTTACAGGACCTGACCCTGAATAGGGACAAGTAAGCAAAGAAGAATCTGAGGATACCCCCAAGGGGATTGAAACTGGAGGCTTTGGGGAAGGAAAATGAGAGACCCTAGATGGATCCCCATAGGAGGCCCCATTGCAACATGATAGAAGGATTAGGGCACAAGAAGAAATAGAGTGGAACCCTAGCATGATCATGCTATAACTTAAGTTGAATTTTGGTTTCTTTTCTTTGAAGTCTTTGTGAATGATATTATTTTGGGAGGAAATAAAAATTTGAGTAAGGAATTTCTTGATGAGATGCAAAAGGAGTTTGGGATTTCTATGATAGGATAGATGAAATTTTTCCTTCGACTATAGATTACATAAACTGATAGAGGATTTTTCATAGCTTAGCCTAAGTCTATTAAAGAGTTGTTGAATAAATTTGGTATGGATGATTCAAAACTAATTGGTAATCCTATGATTATTGGTTGTAAATTGACAAAAAATGATGATACACCTAATGCAAATCAGAAAAGATATAGATCTTTGATTGGTGGCTTACTATACTTGACATAAACTAGACTAGATGTTATGAATGTTTCTTGCATTGTTACTAGATTTTAAGAAGAACCGAAAGAGTCACATGTTGTTATTGTTGTTAAGAGGATATTTATATACTTAAAAGGGATAGTTATTATGGCCTATGGTATGGAAATAATGATGATTTTACATTGAGTGCATTTATTGATGCAGATTGGGAAGGTAATGTGGATGGGCTAGTAAGAAACAAAATTTTATATCTCAATCTATTGTTGAAGCTGAATATGTTTTTTCTGCTATTAATTGTACATAATTGATATGAATGAAGAAAATTTTGAAACATATCAGAGTGACTATTGATGAGCCTATTACTATTCATTATGACAATTCAAGTGCTATAAATATTTCAAAGAACCTTGTATTGCATTCAGAGACAAAGCATATTTTTATTTAAATATCATTTCTTGAGAGACAAAGTTAGTAAGAAAGAAGTTAGATTAAAGTATGTGTCTAGAAAAGAATAGATTTATGATATTAAACCCTTGGCAAAGAATACTTTTGAGTATCTCCAAGTTAAGATCAGGGTGATTTCCCCTTCTGATTAGAGTTAGAGATGCATTGAGATGCATCAGTCTAGTGTTCTTACATATTATCATTAATCTGAATTGATGTTTTTGATGACTACTTCTTAGGGAGAGTAGTGGTTAGTGGTTGAGAATTTATTCAGATTTTGGTTTTGGCCTCTATGACTTAGTGCATAAATGTTCCTTTCCATTGATGTCAAAGGGGGAGAGATTCATGTGAAAATCTGGTATGTTGGGAGAGATAGTCATATGGGAGAGAGATTGTTGTGGATATTATTGGTAGTTCTGTTGATATTGTTTTTTTGTGCATTGATTTGATTTTTCACATCATATGTTGTCATCGATGCCAAAGAGGGGCATTGTTGAGATATTTCTCAGAGTGTGCATATATGTGCTAGCATTAATAAATTTTCATTGATGTCAACATATTCCTATCGTTGGTGACATTGTTCCTAAGATGTTTAATGAGATGATTTTTGTGGTACGACTATTATATTGATTATCAAATGTTGTGAAGCCAGAATTATGTTGAGAGATGTCTTTACTTGATCATGTTCAAGTGGCATAGATTCACATAATGATTTGAGTAACTTGTGAAGGATTTATCTAACAGTGTAATTTTGGTTGTTCTGTTAGAGACAATTTTTTAGTTATTGGATCGGTGTGGATGGGTTATGCAATATTATTTGTTTCTAACCTGGTGGTGAATAGTGTAGGGATGAGTATGATTTATGAGATAGAGTTGGTATTGTTGATGTTGTGGTATTTAATGTTTCTTTTTGATGTTTCATGATCGTGTCCTATTCGTGTTGTTGGATCACATTGTATTATGAGATTGAAATTAAAGATTCTCATGTGGTGTGAATATGTTTTTATTTTTTCTTGGCTGACTTTGTGGCATAGCATGTTGCGAAGGATTGTGGTGGAATGGTTTATGGATATAGAGCGTGTTCAAAGATGTTTTTATGGATCATTACTATGTCTTATTAGACCTTCAATGGATTGCGTTGTGTATTGAGTTGTATTGAATTAATATTTTGTAATTAGGTCACTCGCTGATCTAGTAGAAATGAATTGATGTAATGTACCTAAAGATGTAATCATTTATGATTGAAAATACATGCATGTGGTATGGAAGAGTGAATGCGAAGAAGGATGACTGCAATCTGCAATTGAGGAAGAGATTTAATGTACTTCATTAGAACTAGTCTTTCTTATCAAAGATATTTTTTTTAGTTTATGAGCTTGTATAGTATGTCCTCTATAAATTGTAATCATAGATTATTGTATGGCAGTGAGCCTTCCTTTGGGTTGAAGCCCTTATTGTATTTGAGTAGTGAGCTATAGGCAGTGTCCCTGAACGCACGAGCATTCCCATTTATAATACTCCTAACAGGGTATAGTGATTCTAACATAGCACATTCATCTTGTGGGTTTGATTTCCACTGTGGTTTCACACCTAACCAGGTTTCCACGTTAAAAATATTGGTGTTATGTGTTTTTTAGTTTATTATGTTCCTGTATTCATGTTTATCATTCAGATTCGACATTAAGTTGTTAATTTGGTTAAAGGTAATGAGTTTTTGGATATGTAACTAATTCACTGTCCCTCTCCTCTGTCAGTTTTATGTGCTATTAATTCTAAAAAAAGCTCGACATGTCACTTCTTATGTAATCGTTTTATCCACATCGTTTTTCCCTTCTACCCTTTTACTACTATTTGAAGGAAGAATTGTCATTTGTGGAATAGACTGCAACCAATGATCATAATGCACACTTAGCAGGATGAAGGGTAGAAATGGCAATATGTTTGCAAGGCTTTTAATTTAGGGTTGCATGTGTTTCTAATCTTGTCTTTATAGTTGTGAGCAAAGATTGTTGTGAATGAGAGTGAAATACATAAGGATATCATTTCAATACTTTTAGATTTATCATATTTATAAGTTATAAATTAAATACTAGAACAACTTTGTGGAAGATTGTTTTTATTTTCTAGGGTGAAGAATTTGTTGTTAGGGTTTTTGTGCATTTGATTTTCTTGGTTTAACAAAATAATTTTTCTTTTGAGTTATTGAATTTAAATGAACTTAGACTATTGTGTAATGCACTTAGATCCAATAAGTGCTGATATATTGATTTTAGGAAAATTATATTTTCATCAAACCTTGATATTACTAAGCTTGTGAAGTGTGCTTATTTTCATTTGTTTCCAAATATCATTATTTTTCTTTTTAGAATGAGGATATTGCTCATATCTATTTCTTGATGACCTTCTTTGTTCCAATTGAAATAATGGTTCTTTAAAAATTTTAACTAAACTTTTATATTAAGTGCTAAACAAATTTTAAGTCTACAACTTTAAGTGTTTAGTCACATGGATTGTCCTATGGTAATATGTATGTTTTCCAACTATCTTTAATTTTAAGACATTATACTTTTATATAATTTTGTAATCTTATTTATTTGTCAAAATTTTATTTGACCAACCTGAACAACACTCACCTGCCAACATTTGGAACTACATTGTGATACAACTCTTGTTTTTATGTTTTTGAGTATCTTGAATTTATTTCTACACGTGTTTTCAATAGAAGTGTTTGATTTAGGAAACCTTTTTTCTTATCTTCTTATAAAAATAAGATTATTGTATTATTTTTTTTCAACAATAATGAATATCCATTATGGATTGATCGAATTTAAATATAGGACCTAGCTCTTCATAATCTTAGACTTCTCTCTATAGCCCAATCCACATTTTTCTATAGTTTTGGCATATTTTTCCAAAAGCCTTCCTCATCTTGTCTTAATAAAATCGGTAGTTTGTAGAGATTCAACGATTTATTCAACTGTACTTGTAAATTCTTAAAAAATAATAAAAAGATCTTTTGAAATTGATGGTGGTTTAGATTGGCCTATTTTTTTTTGTATATACTTGATACTAAAGGAGATAAGAAAACCACATAATAACCTTCTGTTGGCAGAAACCTAACATGGCCACTGTGATCAAGCATTTCAGCGCTGATGTTTGGTGAACATCGGATGAATTGATATTCTCCGATCAAATGTTTATCCAAACATTGAGAATTATATGAGCTCAGTAGTTGTTGTTCTCGAGACACAAAATCAAAAGTATTAGGATTTGGTAGTATCTCAGTGGGTTGGTATAAAGAATATGGTAAGTTGAGATCCAACTGAATACTTCCATGGGCAACAAGGTTCATCAAGTTTCTATCTATTATTGCTTCAATCTCAGGTAACGAAAAGTATAAAGATAATGGAGATGAAAATATTCCCATGGTGTTTTAGAGCCCTTTTTTATGTCATTATCGGTCTGCCCTTGAAGTTGCTTTTGTAATTTCTAGCCACTAAAACGTATTACCTAAGTCAACAAATTTAATCATTCATAATGTTAAACAAATGAAATTAATTGAAGGTTTTTTTCGCAAATTATTTGTTTCAGAGTCTTGCATGGTAGAATTGTATTATTTGGTTTCCTTTAGAAGAGAAAGTTCCCCGCTTTATATCAGTCGCAAATAGTTTGTCCAACCCAACCTGCAACTCTTTCCGCATCTCAATAGGCCTGAATCATACACCCAAATTTTATTGATTTTATGTGAAATACATACATCATCCAACATATAACAAGCTTAAGAATTAATAGCATTTAGGATCAATAGTGGTCTCATGCATAAAATTATTATTGGGATGGTCATTGTGGGAAGCGAAATTGAGAGAGACGAAAAAAAATGGTGAAGATAAGAAGAATTGGAAGAAAACTATGGTTTCTAGGTTGGGGAGGGAACCCTAGAATAAATGGCTGAGGATCGGGACCCTATCTTTTAGAGTATGTTCCGACTTTAATGATGCCTTGTTTTTGGTGTCTTCTATTTTAGTTATCCTATCTTTGGACTATACTTTCGTTGGTGTCCTTTATGTGCTCTTTATAAGTTATAGTTAATCAGTTTGTGTGACATTCTTAGCTGGTTTACCTTTGAAGTCTTTGGTTTTTTATTGTTTTTTATCCTATCCCTAATAGCTAGGGGCTATCCCCCTTATTTCATTTAAAAACAAGTTTATATGTATTTTCTAGTGGGTGGTAGAGCTGCTTATTTTGAGTTTTCAAAACATGGATTTTCTCTATTTCATTAATAAAAAATCAGCGACTTGTTATGTTTTTTTTAAAAAGAAAGAATTACATGTAAACTCAATGAAATAAAATGTTACACACAATATTTATGATTCAAACATTTAAGTAAGTATGATATGAACTAATACTCATCTAAACTTTTAATCGTTTTGTTGAAGAGAGATATATGCATGCTTTGTAAGCTTATGCCAATTACCATGGCCGTGCTTATTTATGTAGTGGATGAGCTTTTGGTCGTCTTTTACACTCCATAGACCCTTCTTCACTTCCTTTTCATTACAACATGGACCTAGCCCCCTATCTCCTACAATAATACAATTGTACAGCCATTATAGAATTTCAATCTAATTGTAGTAGGAGCTTCACTATAAGATATCTATATGCACTATAGGGTTTCTCAAACCATCTGTCACCAAACCATAAATTGACTCAAAATTTCTGAATACATGAGAATGCTAGTCACTGATCAGTAGTAAGAAGAAACTGTAATTTTTAAATAGAAGGATAATAAATTTCTTGGAATGCATGGATTAAGTAGACTTTTGAAAACATATCGACATACCTTATCAACAAAATTGCTCAAGGGGTATGCTGGACTATTGAGGAGAAATCTTATAGAGCTATGGTTTATCTACAATGTCTAAATGATGAGAAATTATATCAAGTTATATAGTTTCATTTATCATTTTAATCATCTCTAGTTACTCTATTTCATTTTTTTTATCTTGATTGGTGGGTTGGTGGACATTTGACTTTTGGTTTACACGTTCCGCTTACTATGCATGAAGACCTAGCCAATGTCCAGCATTCAGTATGAAGTTGGAAGAAAGTTATCGACCCACGATAATTCTGCCGTGGATGTTGGAAAAATTAAATGTGTTATTAGTTTATGTAAACATTTTCTCCGGAGTGGTCGAATAGTTATTGAATTGTTCGTGGTAAGGTGTGGTAAGCATCATAGAAAAACAATGAGCATTAGCAATAAGCATCCTTTAAATATCAATAAAATTATCTGTCAATTTCAAATTAGATGTGATTAAATCCAAAGATATCTAAAGATGGGAGAGCAGAAACATGACCAGTTCCTTCAATGGGATTTAGGCTCAAATAAATGAAATATAATTTCATTCGATTTCAAGTATGAAAATAATAAATAAAGAATATATATTGTTATGTATATTTTATCTTCTTACTTTGATTTTAATTAGATTATTAGTCTATTTCATAGTAGTCATGGACAAATTTATACATATAAGGTAGAAAAAATGATCGAAAAATGATCATGTCTTTCAACACTATTTAGGGCTCTATCAAATGAAAAATAATTTTATTCAATCACAAATAGAAAAATGATAATATAAATAAAATCTATTGTAATGATATTTTTTTCATTTTTATATTTAAAAATGTTAAAATATAAAAGTAAGTAAAGAAGGTTTGTATTTTGGATATTTTAAAGATTATATATTATAGAAATTTTAAAGATATTTTTAATATTAATGTTGTTTAGTAGATGTTGTAGAAAAATAGATGTGAATATGATGTTTCTTTTTTTTCAAAAACATTATCTTCTAAATTGAATGAATTGATGGAATTTATTGTTTATATTAATTCTTTAATTGAATTCTAAAATTATTGGCAAATTGATTACATCACTATTATGGGCTCAACAACAAACAAAAACAACATTTTTGAAAAAATAAAATAAAAACAAAGGGAGTCTACTTATCCTCAATGAAATAAATTGTTGCGCTTTCCATGTAGTAGCAAGAAGATGTGCCTTCTTTGGCATTGAGTAGTTATTAAGATATTGTTAATATTGTTTTCTAAAGTAGATCTCATCTTGATGGAAGAACGGTTTAGGAGGTAAACATGAGTAAGGAATTGATACAATTTTTAAAGTCATTACCCAACACATGGGATTCATAAATTGTCCATATTACCTTCCCCAGTGACAAAAAAAGAAAGAACATTGAATGAGAAGATGATTATATAGAAAACCTTGAGTTCTACTTTAAGAGCAATGGTTTAAGATGGAATAAAACCAAATGGAAACTTTGTTTAATGCCTTGATGGATAGCTTTGTTAATCTCAAATCTTTGGAGAGTGATACAACTTCAACCCGTCCTAAACCTATTTATCTATTGTTTATACAAATTGAGGCACCAAGTATATTTTTTGAGTGAGTTTTGTTGGTTTGGAATTTTCAAAGAGCACTTTTTCAAAGGAAAGAGATGGGAAATCAAAGGACAAGGGTACATTAGGGTGCGCAAAAGTATTCACCTAAAAGGGAATAAAGATGTCATTCAAAAGAATATGCAAGATATCATAGGAAGAAAGAAGATCTATGTCTGAGAGAGAGAGAGAGAGAGAGAGAGAGAGAGAGAGAGAGAGAGAGA
>MU224049.1:2172802-2200957 GCA_018584345.1 Thuja plicata | reverse complement strand
AGAGAGAGAGAGAGAGAGAGAGAGAGAGAGAGAGAGAGAGAGAGATTTTTAAGGAGAAGTTTCAAGTGTTAAATTAAAGCTAATACATTAAGGAATATGCAAGTAAAGAGATCACATTTAAACAAAGACATTGGCATTATTGTAACTCTTTGATTGGTAAACTCTATGTATTTGGCATTATTGGTGAACTCTATATTTCATACATATTGATAATTAGGAAAAACGTATTGATAATTAAAATCCTCAATTTTCTTCTTCCAGAAAGACACACAAGCGCACACACACTCACAGAATAAGGAACCTTAGCGTAAAACATTTTTCAACAAAGGTTTTATAAATACTAAACAAAAGATATAGAAAGGGAAATAGAGGACTTCTTTACAAGCAGTTGAACGAAGCTTCACACGCAAATTTTCGACCAACGTAATAGACAATGGCATTTAACGTGAAGAGTGAGTCAAGCCGCCATGCAACATCCACGCCTTAATCTTTGTGATTAACGTCACTTACAAATTATTCACATTTTAACTCTATTATTTTAAATATCTTCGACTCTCATTATTTTCTTCTGTCTTCCGTCTATATCAGCACCTGCTGCAGCCTATTTAACAGTAATAACAAAATGAAAATAAAACAATCTTTGTTGACAACCTATTTAAGAGTAATAACTTTTAGTACTCTCATACACCATACTTTCCATCCTGTTATCCTCTGTAAATATTTGTAGATATTAATAACCCTTTCAATTTCAACTTCAATGTAAACTTTAACAGCTGTTGCCACACAACTGCCAATCATTTTACACAACCTTAATAACTATTGAGCATTTTCAAAATTAAGGAGTCCCCATTGAAGAGCCTTGTTTATTTAGCATTTTGTATTTTTAAACCAAGCAGCGTACAGACAAAAGCCATGTCAATTGTGAAAATGAAGGAGAAGTTTATATTATTCCACATATTTAGAGACACATAAAATGGACAAAAACACAAATTCATGACTATGAAAGGGAAGGTACATGGGTTTGTCTTCACTGGTTTCTTTTCGTGGAAACAAGCACTTAAATGAAGCTTCCCCCACACACAGTAAAGTGACTTGATAATCTTAAAATAATTACAACATTAGGAGCGAGCTTGATGACATGGCAGCATCTTTTTCCTGCAATATAAAACGAAAACTAGATTTCTTCCATGAAATATGGCAGATGTTTCTCGGTAGAAACTGATATTCTTCTCACAAAATGCATATCGTATTAGTTTATTGCCTAGAATTTTAATTTTCCTTTCTTCCCACTCAAGAAAGCAATATTCTTTGTTGTGAAGAGGACGTTAACAATAGTCAACTATCTATAAACTATAAAACTACCCACCAAACATCAATAAAAAAATAAGAGAAGTAGAAGAAAGAAACGGTGGATATTCATTTTAAATCTGGTTAGTTCATTATTTCAATATTTCATAAATGGCAGATCTCTGGCTATAAATTAAAAACTTTTTGTCAGTGATCTCGTTGATTATATCTCTCTTTTTTTTTTTAAACTCCTCCCCTGTTTTAGTGTTTGTATCTATCATCTAGATTTCATTTCTTCGTAACAAAATTTACAGCTAAAGTGGCTCATTTTTAGATCATTCATCAAAGGTTGGGAGCATATAAAGTTGTTCTTAAATTTATGCTTTAATACCATTTGTTTGGGAGGAGACGTACATATTTGTGTTCACATAATTATCGTATAGAAGCTTGGGCTGTCTATTAAATAGTTCTTCTTGAGTGTCTTTTAGTTGGCACAAAATTCATTCAATTAATATTCATACTCGCAAGCTTCTGACGCAAAACTAAATGCTTTTCAATTATATTTATGATATGTGTTTTTGAAGCAAAGACTATGAGAAAGTTAATCTTGAAAAACGAATTGAGTTTGCAGGGAGATATGGTGCGAGGTGTAGGTTGTTGCAGGGAGAGGGAAGTGAAGAGGGGGCAATGGTCCGAAGAAGAGGACCAAAAGCTCACCCAGTACATAAATAAGTATGGCCCTGGTAATTCTCATATATATATATATATGTTCGAATTCCTATAAACCCTAAGTGATAGATGAAGTCACATTATGATTATTTAAAATTTTTTAATAACTATATGACAAGGAATGTTCTTAAAGTAATGATATAAAAGATACACTTGTAATTTATTAGAAAATTTTCATAATTTAGTTTGTATTTCTTAAAATTATATCCATGACATCATTTTATATATATTAGTGTTATTTAAATGGCTATCATCTTTCATCAAATTCTATAACTTTATATTTCAATGTTGCAATTTTGTTATAATTTTATAATTTATAATCTATGAACTAAGAGAATTTTCAACTCCCACATTAGCTTCACTACCACTCATTAAATAAAATTTTAGTTCAAAAAAGGAAAATTTAGATTAGCTACTACAATTATTTATTGTATAAAATATCTTTAAAAAATGAATATTTAACTTTCAAAGATTTTTTCACACCAAATCTAAGAGTAAACATCTTTACTAGGAGATATTTCCCTTATAGTATAGATATCAGTCTAAATTATACTGGAGTATCTCTTTACATACTTGCTGATATTTTTGAGGTTGGATAATAACATTAGGAAAATTCTTTAAAACAAAAAAAAAAAAAAATGGAAAAATTTCTTAATGTTGTACTAAACTTTTCAGGACTTGGATAAACTTGGCATGACTATTATTTCCTTTAAAACTATGTTAGAATTGGAATTAGGGAAAATTCATAAGACTATGGTGTTGCAACACAATACAAGATTGTGATGTGTAGAACAATATGCCATTATAACTCTAGAAAGACCAAACTAATGGATGACATTTTCTGGCACTAAGCTATAATCTTTAAAGGTTTTAAACCAATATATTAACATCACACCCTTTCTCTCATACCTTAATATAGAAGTGATTTATGAGTCATATTTTGGCTATTTAAAATTCCAATATGTATACACATGATATTATTTTCTTTTAAACATAAAATCCTTGAATGTGTGTGTGTGTGTGTGTGTGTGTGTGTGTATATATATATATATATATATATATATATAGGAAAA
The DNA here is from genome assembly GCA_018584345.1 of Thuja plicata. NCBI lineage: Eukaryota > Viridiplantae > Streptophyta > Pinopsida > Cupressales > Cupressaceae > Thuja > Thuja plicata. The sequence continues at coordinate 2,197,868 of MU224049.1, read as the reverse complement.
GTAAAACTGAAAAAAAAAAAAGCCTAGTTATGAGACATTTTTCATTTTATATCAAGAGTATTGTTTAACATTGCAAAGAAGATTCTAAATTACTTCTTGTACTCACTCAAAATTTACAAAAGTTTTAATAACGCTGAAAACTTATAAACTTATGTAATATTATCTGTACTAATAATCTCTTAACTTTTAATACTCAAGTTTAGATTTATAAAAACATAAGAACAAATAAATTAATTTATTATTTTTTGATTAATTTTATATAGAGAAAGAGAAGGGAGACTATAAATAAGACCTATAAATATAATTTTAAAAGCAAAATAAACAAATATATGTTTTCCATTCTTTCTCTATATAAATAATAAAACATGCATAAGGATGCAAGCTTATCAATTTTCATAACGGTGCAGGCTTGCTGAGATGTGAGAAGAGCTGCAGGCTACGCTGGGTGAATTATTTGCAACCCAACATAAAGCGAGGAAAGTTCTCCTCTTCTGAAGAAGAAATAATATTATTCTACCGTGATAAGATTGGGAACAAGTAAATACCGAGTCGCTCCTATAATAATTATACAAAGCGTCTATTGATTTTAATGTGTTCACTCATAGGAAATTTTTTTTGACATAGATGTTTTCTCTTGGTTTTCTGCAATTCTAATTTATTTATGTACAAACATCCTATTCGTAAACTGTTTTAAAATTGATTTTTTTGTTTAGGTGGTCAGAAATAGCGAAGCAACTGCCAGGACGGACAGACAATGATATAAAAAACCATTGGAATACCCGTCTGAAGAAAAGATCAAAAGCAAGCATGATTATCAATCCATATTCTCATGCACTATCTTTATACTTTGCCACTCTTGTGGCAATACTCACCTGGACAATATTTTTTTAAGGTCTGCATTTCAAGGCACTGAGATAGTAGCAAGGCCTATGGCGTCAAATTTTTCGGTTCAAAAACTTGATGAACAGCTGCTATCAGATAATGCTCAAAAATTATATGAAGATTTTATCCAAGATAACAACCTAGCATTATTATCAACAGGCATTAGTGGTGAAACTCTTAATCAAACAGGCAATAATAACTTTTTGCCAAGAGAATATGAATCTGATTCTCTTCTCGCTTTGGTGTCAAGTTCAGATAATGGATATGGTGAAGAAGCCTCAGACATCTCATTTACTCGTCTGGTAAATAAAGACGTCTATGCAGGATCAATTTTACAGGACATTACAGAATTTTCAAATAATTCCAAGGAAACAATACAAACTGGAGCATCTAATGATTTCATTAATACAGATGATTACACAAATTACTTGAGTCAGATTCTAAATCAACAATAGACCTATGGAAATTGAGTATATCATCAGACACCATTGATAGATTAATTTCATTTCGATTTATACACCGTATTACTGTGACCATGAACAATAATGTTATTTTTCTTTATGTATTTGATTCCCAGTGGCATGCATTGTAATTTGTGTGCAGTGATTGTTTGTGGGGAAGTGGATGTTTAGTTGTAGCATCTACTAGGAAATTGGTTGCTTTCTCAAAATGTACATAAACAATTAGTTTGAGGATTGTGTATATGATTTCTATTTGAAAATAACAATCATATGTGTCTATTTTTAATTTTCCATATCTACAACTCAGATATTGTTTTATACATGAGTATCTATTTAAACAAAAAAAACAACCCACGATAATTCTGCCGTGGATTTTGGAAAGATTAAATGTATTATTAGTTTATGTTTAGCAATACTTAATTTAAACATTTTCTAAGCAGTGTTCAAATAGTCATTGAATTGTTCGTTGTGTTGAGTGACGTTTACTCAGGAGATATGAAAGGTATGGTAAGCATCAAAGAAAACCAGTGAGTATGAGTAATAAGCATCCTTTTAATATGGCTTTCAACGGATTCGATAGGGATTAAATTATCTGTCAATTTCAAATTAGTTGTGATTAAATCTAATAAAGATATCTAAAGAAGGCAGAGCAGAAACATGACCAGTTCTTTCAACGGGATTTAGGCTCAATTAAATGAAAAATAATTTCATTCAATTTCAAGTATGAAAATGATAAATAAAGAATGTCTATTGTTATGTTTATTTTATCTTCTTACTTTGATCTTAATTAGATTAGTAGTCCATTTCAAAGTAGTGGACAAAATTACACATATCTAAAATGTGACGGGAATTTATTTGAACGCTATTTAGGGCTTCATTAAAGGAAAAATTAATTTCATTCAATTATAAATAGAAAAATAATAATATAAATAAAATCTAATGCAATGATTTTTTGTTTTTGTTTTTAGATTTCATTATTTTTTTATAGTTATAAATGTTAAAATATAAAAGATAGTAAAGAAGGTTTATATTTTGGATATTTTCAAAAATTATATATTAATAAAAATCTCAAAGATATTTTTAATATTAATATTGTTTATTAGATGTGGGAGAATAGATGTGGATATGTTGTTTCTTTTTTTTTTTTTTCAAAAAATTAATCTTTTAAATTGAAGGAATTTATATAACTGATTGTCTATAATAATTCTTTAATTGAATTCTAAAATTATTGTCATATTGATTATGTCACTATTATGGGCCTTAACAACAAACAAAAGCAACATTTTTGGGGTAAAAAAAGAACAAAGGGAGCCTAGTTATCCTCAACTAAGTAAATTGTTGTCCTTGGCATGTGGTAGCAACATTATTCACCTTCTTCGGCATTGATTAATTATGAAGATATTGTTAATATTGTTTTCTAAATTAGGTCTCATCTTGATGCAATAACTTTTTAGGAGGTAAACATGAGTAAGGACTTGGTACAATTTTAAAAGTCATTGTCCCAACACACGGGATTCAGAAATTGTCCTTATTACCTTCCCTAATCACAAAAGTTAAAGAATACAGATTGAGAAGATGTTTATACTGAAAACCTTGAGTTCTATTTTACGAGTAATGATTTAAGATAGAATAAAACCAAGATGGAAATATTCTTTAATGCCTTGATGGGTAGGTTTGTTAATGTCAAATCTGTGTAGGGTGATACGAATTCTAATTATGTTAGTCCAGTTCAACTTTGCATCAACATGATTGATCTTCTGATTATGTGTAGGTTGATACAACCTCCTAGTCAATTTAGTGACCAATAGATAAGGGACAAACCCCTAGTCTACCTCTCAAGTACTCAAATGTATCCTTCGGTAAGGTTTTGTGAATATGTTTGCAAGTTGTTCTTTTGATTGTACATATTCCAGTATTACTTGTTTATCTTGTACTTGTTCCCTCAAGTAGTGATATTTAATAGATATGTACTTTGTCTTTGCATGCATCAAAGGATTCTTTGAAATATTTATAGCACTTGTATTATCACAGTAAATCATCACTGGATCAATGATGTCTTCATTCATTCCTTTCAATAGTTGTTTTATCCATGCTATGTTCAAACAATTTGTAGCAACAACATACTCTACTTTTGTAGTTGACTGAGATATGCATCCTTGTTTCTTGCTTATCAAAGTAACTAGTCTTTCTCCAATAAAGAATGCTCCACCAGTAGTGCTATTTCTATAATGTATGTTCCCAGCCTAATCAGCATCAGTATAAACTTTCAATTCAAAATTTTCTTCTCTTTTGTACCATAGTCCATCATCCTCAATGTTCTTCAGATGTCTAAATATCCTCTTTACAACAGTCATATGTGATTCACTGGGGTTAGCAGAAAATCTTGCAATAATTCCAACTACATGTGCTATGTTAGGTCTTGTATGAATAACATACATGAATTTAAACCAATCATAGATCTATACAATGTCTGATTTACCTTAGGTGTCTTATCTTCTTTGGTCAATTTGCATCCTGTCACCATTCGTGATTTGATTGTTTTTTATTCTTCCATTCTGAATGTCTTTAGCACTTCTTTAATGTACTCAAGTTGTGTAATGGAGATGTCAATAGTCTATCGTAAAATCTGTAATCGTAGAAAAAATTATCTCTCCAAACATTGACATCTCAAATTATTTCATTAGCAAATGAAGTGCATAAGTTATCATTACCTCCAAATATAATATCATGAACAAAGATTTCAGCAATAAGTGTTTTATCATCAGTTCCTCCTTTTAAATACAAATTGTTGTTGTCACTTATTCTAATAAATCCAATGCTTATAAGATAAGAATGCAATCTTTCATACCATTCTCTTGGTGCTTGTTTCAATCCATATAAAGATTTGTGTAACTTACATACCATGTTTGTCGGATCAGGATGAACAAATCCCTCAGGTTGTTCAATGTATACCTCTTCTTCCAGTATTCCATTCAAAAATGCAGACTTGACATCAATCTGATAAACCTTGAATCCTTTATATGCACCTTATGCAAGTAATATCCTTACACCTTCAAGTTTAGAAAAGGGTGCAAAATTTTCTTCATAGTCAATTCCTTCTTCTTATGCATACCCTTTGCAAACTAATCTTGCTTTATTTCTGGTTACATTCCCACCTTCATTAGTTTGTTTCTGAAAATCCATTTGCTGCCAATGAAATTCTTATCACTCGATCTTGGTACTAATGTCCATGTCTTATTTTTCTGTATATACTCAATTTCCTCATTCATAGCATTAATCCATTCTTCATTTTCTAATGCATCTCTACCATTCTTGGGCTCAAATTCACAAATCAAACAAGTGTCATCTCTAAACTTACTTCTTGTCATCATGTCTGCTCTTTTATCTCCAATAATTTGATTCCATGGATGATGTCTTCTCACATATTTAGAAAGTACAACATCAACTCTTGGTTCTTCATTATATTCTTTTCTATGTTCATTATCTTCTATTTCATGGTCTTCAGTTTCAACATTTTCTTGATTCTAAGTTTGTTCTACTTGTTGTCCGGTAACATTAGGCATCTGGATCGGTATACTATCAAGTTCTTCCCTGTAAAAAAATTTATTGTAATCTTTGGGCTCTTTCATGTTGTCCTCATCATTTTCCTTAGCAAATTTATCAACTTTAATATTTGCACTCTCAATGATTTTTTTAGTTGTCTTGTTCAAACATTTGTAAGCTTTACTCTTAGTAGAATATCCAAGAAATATTCCTTCATCACTTTTCAAATTAAATTTTCCATATCGATCATCTTTCAAAATATAACACTGGCTACCAAATATTCTAAAATAACTCACATTGGGTGTATAACCATACCATAGCTCATAACGTGTTTTGTTTGAATCTTTCTTCAGTTGTACTCAGTTCAGTGTGTAAATAGTTGTGATGACTGCTTCTCTCTAGTATGTTTGTGCAACACTCTTTTCAATCATCAATGTCCTGACACAATCAATAATTGATTTGTTCCTTCTTTCAGCAATTATGTTCTATTGTGGTGTCCTCAGTGCAGAAACCTGTCTTTTGATTCCATACTCATTACAAAAGTTAGTGAACTCATCATAAATGAATTCACCTCCTCTATCAGATCTCAAACACTTTAGATCTCTACCAGTTTCTTTTTCCACTTTAGCTTTATACCACTTAAACATCTTAAATGCTTCATGTTTTTCTTTTAGGAACTTGACAATCATCATTCTAGCGTAGTCACCAACAAATAAAATAAAATATATATACCAATAATAGCTATGTGTTCTCATTGGTCCACATAGGTATATATGAACTAACTCCAAAATATCATTAAATGAAAAATTCTTGCTCTTGAAACTAGATTTTGACATCTTACCCATTTGACATTTTTTGCACATTACATGGTCTGGTTTACATAAGCTCGCTAAGCCTCTAACTTTTATTTTTTCTACTAATATTAACCATGTTGTCAAAATTAACATGAAAAAGTCTTTTATGCCATAACCATATATCTTCATTCTTTGCACACAAGCAAGTAGTTTCAGCTATGTCGAGATAGAATAGGTTACCTTTAGATTGTTCACCAGTACTGATCAATTTTCCTTTTCCATCATAGATTCTAGATTTTCTATTTTCAAATGCAACTCGGTGACTTGTGTTATTCAACAATGAAACACTCAATAGATTTTAATTAATTCATTTTACCCAATAAGAATTTTCACATTTGATTTGATTGTTCAGCATAATAGTACCTTTTCCTTTTACTTGACATGGTGTGTCATTTCCCATTCTTATTGATCCTCCATCATAATGTTCAAGATATTCAAATTTTCCTTTATCACCAGTCATGTAATGTGTACAACCACTATCAATAACCCAAATGTCATGTTTATTAACTTTAGAGATAAGTGTTGTTATACATACCTTTCATCTTCATCTGAATTATCTTTGAAAGCTACAAACACTGTCTTAATATCTTCATCACTATTAGATCCACTGTCAATAACTTTATCTTCAGTAATGTAATAAGATATCTTACCTTTATCCTTGTAATCTTGGTTATCTCTTCTATCATACTGTTAGTTGCTTCTGTAGTCTCGGTCATCCTTTCTATCATTAGATCTATCATTTCTATCATCATTCTTTTTCTTAGGGCATCTTTTAGCAAAATGGCCAATCTCTTTACAGTTAAAAAAGATCCAACGTAGTTTACCTTTATATCTTCCTTTACCTCTGTGCAATCTTCTAACCATTAAAGCTTCAAGTTCATCAAGTTCCTTGTCATCACTATCACTGCCATTGTTATTTATGATTAATGTGTTCGCTACTAGATTTACCAATTTTTAAAGTAGACATAAATGTGGATTCTATAGATGGTACAATACTTTTGTCAAAATTATTTAGCTTGAAAGAAATCAATCTCCAACAAGACTATCAATGGTAATGTTATTTCTAGGTGCAGATCTCATTTCATGTATTGCAGAGACTCTTATAGAATAGATAGGCAATAGAGTTCTAAGAATATTACTCACAATTGTGTCTTCATCAATGTGTCCACCAGATCCTCAAACAATATTCACAACTTCTTTAAGTTGGGTACAGTACTATTTTATGTTTTCTCCTTCCTTCATTCTCATATCATCAAACTTTCCTCAAAGACTTTAAGCTTTGGCTCTTAGTATATTTCCATCTCCTCCATGAACTACTAAAATTTGATCCCACACCTTCTTGGCAGTTGTACATGTCTTGATGTCCTCAAATTTTGCATCAGTAAGTGAAGAAGCAATCTCTACCATTATAAGGTTATGTTCATGTTTCTCTTTAATCTGATTTATAGTCAAAGGTCCAGAAGGTAGAATGAATTCATTATCCAGATAATCTACAATGTTCTCTAATTCCTAATAGGTATAGTCTCATTCTGATTTTTCATGTTAAGAATTTATCCTTGTTCATCTTAGGTGCATCTCTCTTATACATCTTGTGACCTTTAGCTTAAGTTCTTCAAAACTTTCTTCTAAGCATTGTCTTCTCTAATACGAATTGTTAGAATAACTGAGAGGGGGGATGAATAAGTTAGAATTAGTTTCCTCACAAATTATCCTATAGTCCAAAATTTATCCATATTTATACTAAAAAAATTTCAAATATAAAACTCAGCTCGGTGAAATATAATATGTGATTCCAAAACTTATTGTTTAAGTTGTCTACCAAGTATCAATAAATTAATACTGTGATTACCGATCTAGGTCAATAAAGTAAAGTGTAAACTAAAATAAAAATCCACAACGTTCATGCACATTAACACATAGATTTTTTACGTGGAAACCCTGCTAAGGGAAAACCACCTGGGACCGGTAACCCAGAATATTTTCACTCTTCTGAAGTGAGCTCGGTGAAGAGACAACCCTGTTAAAGGTTACAATGCACATTGTTAAATATTATCTCGTTAGAGGATTTAAAACTAATAGTTCTCTCTTCACCATGCATTCACTATGGGGTCAACAAGATAAGACTCAACATTCTCTGAATGTCATAATAAAGACTTTCACTGTCCTACTCAGTTAAGATATTTATCTATAACAATGGTTAAACTAATACAGTATTGATCTGATTCAATTACATCTCTATAGTCTAGATATTCATATCTATGCTAAGTACATAATACCTCTGATCAATTTGTACTTCTTCATTTCATCTCATACTTCATACTTGTTCTTCTCATTTCTTCTCTTTCCTTTATTGCTTGGTTATGTCTGCAGAAAATGCTCAGTTCTATCTTTAACCAGTTTGATCAGTCATTCATAAAATTTGCATGTATGCACATCAGGTGTAATTCAAAATGAATCTGTTGTCTCTTAGATAGAAATAATAGCTCATTTAATTTTCATCCTTCAAATTTTATCGCTTAATCTCTATCGTTCATTTTCCCGCTTAAACCATCCTCAACAATTGTGTTAAAAACATGTTTAAATCTTTGTCATCTGATCTTCCTTGAATTTTCATGATTGTTTGATCAAAATAAAAAACTTTATCTTTTACCTCAAAATCATCAATTTCCAGCTTAACATCTTAGTCTACCTCAATTTGAATTAACTATTCCATCTTAGTATTAACCATTTTGTGTTGGTGATCCCTAGCTCGGTTATCACTATGCTTAGTATACACTATATTTTACTCAGTGTTCACTATCTCTTAGTGTATACAAAACTCTTTATTTTTTAACACATAAACATTGTTTGTTCTAGATTTCCAATTCACAACAAATGTTTTCCACCATAATAATACTCAAATAAGTTGACATCAATGACAATACATTAACTGGTACTATTTATCATCACTTTTGCAGCTCGATTCAATATTAACAAATGACTTCGAACATACAATCAGTTGTAGTTCATCAACTTCAACGTGTCTTGAACTTATTTTTCTTAATCTTTTTGAGGTGAGGAAAACTTTCAATTGGATTAGAACCTTAATGTTGTGGAGTTTTTCTTTAATATAGGTCTGATTATTGAGAGGGGAGAGGTGAATCAACAATCTACAAATTCACCTAATTCAACTTCTTTAGACTCTATGAACCCAAACATTAAATATCAACTATCATAAGTAAAAATTTCATTGCATACATCTACAAGTAATCAACCACACAATGTAAACACCATATTTACCTCATGGAAACCCAAATGAGAAAAAAGCATGGTGTGAGATGATACCAACAAAATTTGTACTCTTCTGGAATACGCCATATTAGGAGCTTACCCTGTTAAAGGTTTACAAAATAGTGTTAGGCGTTATCCAATTAAGGGATTTCCCTAAGATTTGTTAGGATCGTTTCCCTATTAGAAAAAGCCTTTCTAGAGGACTTAGAACACAAGCTAATGTGTCACCTTGTTAGATGATTTAAAATAAAGATCTGTTAGGATCCACCATCTTAAGGAATTTCATTGTTACAATGATTAGAAAGAAAAAGATAAAATGATCTATGTAAATTGCACTACCTCTACATGACTATTAATCTTTGAAATACATCATCACATTGTATACTCTTCCTTGGCCTGATCACACTTTATTCCTTCACTTGCTTTATCACTGAATCCTTCTGCAATTTGAAATTAGCAAATATGTTCTTCAAATTTTTAATATATAGAATTACTTCCACTGAATTAGAATAAACCCTAGATCAAAGATATGAATGATCCAAATCATCTTAGGTAACATACAATGTATTAGGTCACTCATCTTAAAATTTCCTCTCACCATGTTGGCTTGCTCATAGATTTTATCTTCGTTGTTGAGCCATATTCAAAAACTCATTTGACCAAAAGAAACTTCTTAAAGAATCAACCTGAAATGCATACCTAGGGATGATCCTTTGGTGAAATGGTGGGGATTATTTCCTATAGCTCATACAACCAACATTCAAACCTCACAGGTTCGTCGCTACCATGTTAACAATGGAGCAAGATTTTTGTTGGGGAGAGCTTTGGAGAAATGGTGGGGATTATTCCCTATAGTGCCTACATCCTTGGTTCAATCCACATAAATTTTGTGGGGATGACCCTTTGTGAAATGGTGGGGCTTCTTGCCTACAGTGCCTACAACCAAGGTTCAAACCTCAGAGGTTCATCTCTATCGTGTTAACAATGGAGCATGACTTTTGTTGGGGAGAGCCTTGGAGAAATGGTGGGGATTCTTTCCTATAGTGCCTACATCCTTGGTTCAATCCACATTTTTTAAAGTGAATAAAGATGGGCGGGAGCGGGATCGGGAGCGGCACTAGGGTTTTTCTAGGAGCGGGAGTAGGTGCTGGCGTTGCAGAGGGGGATGCAGCCAAAGTCAAGGATAGTAACAATGAAGAAGATGTTGCTTGGGATTGTGTGGGCCCTTGCGTGCCAAGTTTGAGGCCTGCATTGTCGTCGTTGGGGACCGGGATCTTGGGGCGTCACTACATGCGCTTAAAATTCTTTGTGGGGCTGTGAGTTAGGAGTCCGATGCTTCTGTCGGCTCCTACTATGAGAAATGTGAAGTGGGGGGATCAGAGGTCACCGGGGTTTCACCCTCTCTTTGACTTTCTTTTTGTTGTGCTATCTTTGGGAGGTTGTAGTCCCTGCCTTTTCTTGTGTTGGTAGTCGAAGGCTCTATTCTTTTGTGCCATGTATGGGGGAGGAGTCTCTTTGCATGTTCTTGGAAGTGGGGATTGTAGTCTTTGTCTTTGAATGGCTTCCCCATTGATCTGTGCTTTCTTGTCTATGTTTGTGCAGCCCTCTTTGTGGAAGAGGTTTTGGTTTCTACTTTTCTTGGGGTATCTCTCAACAATGGTTGGTGCTAAGAGGTAAAGGCAATGGTTGCGAATACCATGCTGTAGTTGGGGAGGTCATTGGTGTGGATGGTGTGGTTAAGTGGGGAGTAGGTTTTACCTATAAGAAGCTCTTTCATTGCCTTTTGCTCCATTGTCTTTATTTGTGTTGCCCTGCTTGGGGTAGAAGGAAAATTTTGGGTGACGTAGAGATGCCCTAGCGTAAAAATGATGATTAACTTGGAAATAGGTCAGCCTGTGTTGTGGTTGTAGATTGGCAAGACCCCATTTGGGTAGGTCATTTCTCCTCTTGTTTCTTTGGGTTATCTTTAAATAAGGATATTCATCCCTTATTTATAGGATTTTTATCTTGCAGGGATGGCCTCTTTCTTTCCCTTTTCCCTCTTTTCTATATCCCTATAGAGGTGGGTGCTCGTTGTGTGGCCTCCTAGAGTTGGAGTCTCTATTTTTTAGCTCTCTTCTTCCTTTCTTTCTATTGAGGTGGAAAATTATATTAAGGTGGTCTATGGCTACTGGGAGGAGGTTGTTGGAGGTGGAGAGTGGTCTCTTCCTTCTTGCTGCCACATGATGGCTAGATGGAAATGGCTGGGGGTTGGTCCTTTAGCTGCTCATTTGGATTGGGTAGTGATGTGGTGTATGTTCAGGGCTGGAGTTTTTCCTCTTGTGTTGAAGGGCACCAGTTCTTCTTCCAAAGACGAGGTCAAGGGATTGTTTTGGTTTCCTCTTGTTTTTTCCTTTTCAGAGTTGTTTGTTGCTTGTGGTTGGTTGGTGCTGGCAGTGGATGCTGATAGTTTTTAAGGGTCCATCCTGGTGACTGGGTGTTTTTGGTTATGGGTAAAGGCAGGTTTTGGGACAATGTTGCTATTTGATGTTGGTCTTGTTCAAGGATAACTTTAAGAAACCCCCTCTAGAAAAACATATAAAATCTTGACGAATCTTTCATTTTCTTTTTAAAAAAATTAATTCCTATTGGTGAATCTCTCAAGTTTTTGGGAAGACAAATTATTTGTATTGGTGATTATTTTTTAATCACAATTTTTTTGTAGAAAATATTGGCGAATCTCAAACAATAAAAAAAATTTCATTAATGACCATGGAAAATAATTATATTTAAATAAAAAAGAGTTCTTATAGAAAATTATTAGGCAAACTATGATAATATTTGATGGGTTTAAGGGAACTCTATAATATCCAGTTGCTACCATTTATTTAAAATATAATCAATAATCCTCATTGTATTATGTGAGATAAATGTATCGATATTTTTTGTTATTATAATAGGACCCAAAATTTCTTCAGTGTCATTAATTTATCAACAATTGAAAGGAAATCTTAGCCCCCATAAGTGTTACAAATCAAATAGTAACATTTTTACCTCATGGAATATAATGAAGATCACTAGATTATGTTTTAAATCAATAATGACAACTGATATTGGTGACACAACCCTACTCTAACTATAGTTATGATATATTATTGGTGAATTAATTTAGATTTCTCTAATAACTTTTAAAATTTAGGCGAATTGAATTTAACCATGTATCAAATTTTTAATCAAATAAATTATTTGGCGATTTAAGTATTTCTAAAATAAATTTTTTTAAAAAATTGGCGATTTAGGTTATCTTAAATCATGAATTATTAGCCAAATTTGGATTCTCGAATTTCAAAAATTAGCCAATTGGCGAATATTAGCCACTAAAAAAATCACTGGTCTTGTTGGTTTTGGAATCCATGTTAAAACTCTGGTCTTCTATCTGGGGATTTTTAATACTCTTGTTCATTCAATGATGTAAGGATTTGGCCTATTTTCTAGGCATCTAGGGTATTTAGTCTTTCATCATTTCTAGTTGTTGGAAGTTTGTTGTTTGTGGGCTACTGGTTTTCTTAGTAGCATTTCTTAGTGGGTGTAGTGGGTTAGTTTCCAGTCCTATTTCAGTTTAGTGGGCTTAATGGATTTTCTTTGGTTGTATTGATGTAAGGGGTTTTGGGTCCCCCTAAAACCTAGTTTTAGCTGCAATCAAAAACCTGAAATTCGTACGTCGATCAATGTGATGTCAAGTAAGTCCCAAAAATCACATAAATAACTTACTACTTTATGAAAAGCATCACCAATCCTTTTTCACATCGAATTCCTTCACCAATCTACAAATCTTCATAGCCTGTTCAAGAACTCTATCTTTTTTACATGTTCATTCGGTTAACATTGCTTCTAGTTAATTAAAATAGTTTCACCAATCAACAGTATGAGTTGCACTCGCAATCATAGTACCTTTGACATTTTGTACAATCATATCCTATGAGCGCTCCACAAAAAACTTTACCGATTTGAGATAATATTCAAATCACTTACATTGTTCACTGATTCTTTTAGCAGTTACCTAGTTTGAGCTCAATAAAATATAATCAACTCAATTCTTCACATCAGAAGTCGCAATGGAAAAGTTAACATCACAAAACATGATATAAATTTCCATAATAATATCAATTTGAGAAACATACTGCAACTCATGATTCACTTACAGAATAGTAGGCAACATATTGAAAACACTAAGTCAAACAGTTGACATTAATGATCTAACCAAATAACTGATACACTTGTCATAAAATCTGTACCAAACTTCATCAACGCAACACTTAGTATTATTGCATCATTTATGCTAACAATCTCCCCCTTTGGCATTTATGACAACACCATATCCATACAATACATAAGTTGTGTCCTTGGCAACACTATTATCTTCTCATCTTCTGATACACCAATCCTCTTATTGACTTAGACTACAAAATGTTTCCACTTTTGTCTTTACCTCTCATCGTATATCTGCTCACTCTATCATACTGATTCATCATCTTCATATACTCTCCTTCTAATATTTATCTTTTATGTTCTTCTCTTTCTTGTATACATATTATCCCTTCTTAGGAAATATCTATTCTCCACCTATAGGAAATACATATTCTCCCCCTTTGGCAACAATTCCAAAGTTGTCAAATCATTTAGTCATCTCTAAGTACACTTGAGTTATTCTTTCATGTTCTTTCCTTATCACTCCATTACAACATCATACGTAAGACAACTCCCCCATGGATTTGTCCATCGCTACATCAATTCATACATATGATTTTAGGATAAACACATATGAACTCATGCAATCAAAATCATCATCTAATTAACTTCAGACAGGGTATTAACTTCAGATAGGGTAATAACCCCTAATCTACCTCTAAGATAGTCAAAGGTATCCTTTGGTAATAGCTTGGTGAATATATCAGCAACTTTTTCTTTAGTAGACACATAGTCAAGATTTACCTCTTTCTCTTATATATGCTCTCTTAGAAAATGATATTTTATTGCAATGTGTTTTGTCTTCGAGTGCATCATTGGATTCTTGGAAATATTTATTACACTAGTGTTATCACAATAGATAACAATTGGTTATGTGACCTTCTCACAAATTCCCTCAAGAATTTTTTTATCCATACTGATAGCTAATAGTTAAGAGTTATAGAAACATATTCTACCTCTGCAGTGGATTGAGAAATACAATTCTTCTTCTTACTAGTCAAAGAGACAAATCTTTCACCTAGAAATAATGCTCCACCACTTGTGCTCTTCACATCATCAATATTTCCTTCCAAAATCTACATCAGTAAACACATTAAAAGAAAAAATTTCATCCTTACCATACCATATGCTATAATAATCAATTCCTTTGAGATTTATGAACATCCTCTTTACTACAACCAAATGTCAATTCTTTGGTTGGGTTTGATGAAAACCTTGTGACAATACCAACAACATGTGCAATACCTGGTCTATTTTACACAACATACTATAGTTTACTAGTCATGAATCTATATAGATTTTAATTTACCTCTTTGGATTCATCCTCGTTAGATAATTTTCAGCCTATGACCATAGGTTTTCCCACTTCTTTTGAGTCTTCTATGCCAAAGTTTATCAAAATCTCCTTCACATAGTTTGATTGACTTTTGTATATCCCTTTCTTTATCTCCTATACTTGAAGTCCAATAAAGAATTTTATTTTTCCTATCATATACATTTCAAATTCCTTCCTCATTTATTTTGCAAATGACCTTCTCAATACATCATTTACACCAAATATTATGTCATCGACAAAAATATCAGCAATTAATGTTATGTCTTCACTTTTAGATTTTAGATATACATTGTTATTATCACTAGTTCTTATGAAAAAAAACTGAATAATATATGCATGTAAACTTTCATACCATGCTCTTGGAGATTTCTTCAATCCATAAAATTCTTTATGCTATTTATATACCATGTCTTTACCTTTTTAAGTTGAAAATCCTTCATGTTATTCAATGCATACTTCTTCTAACACACCATTCAGAAAAAAATATTTTGCATCCATTTTATATACCTTAAAACCTTTATAATAACAATATGCTAAAAGTATCCATACACCTTCAAGTCTAGCAATAGGTGAAAAAGTTTCACCATAGTCTAGTCCTTCTTCTTGTGTATACTCTTTGCAAACTATCCTTGCCTTGTTTCTGATCACTTCTCCTTTTTCATTCAACTTATTCCTAAAAATCCATTTAGTACCTACAACATTCTTGTCAGTAGGTCTAGGTACTAAAGTCCAAGTTGTATTCTTCTCTATTTGATCTAATTATTCTTCAATAGCCATAACCCAATCATCATTTTCCAAAGCATCTTTAAAAATTTTAGGTTCTAGTTCAGATAGAAGATAAGTTCTTTCTCTTACCTTAATTCTTGTCATCACTCTAGAATTTTTAGATCCAATAATTTGATCTTGTGTATGATTAAGTTTCACATACCTTGGAGTATCGGTTCTACTGTTTGGTTGCCTTCATCATTATTCATCGGTTGTGCATCATTCATTACCTCAGTCACCTGTGGTATTATATCAGGCTCCACCTATTGAACATAAATAAACCTATCATAATCTTGCGGTTCCTTCTTACTATCTTCCTCATTTTTCTTAGAAAATTTATCAATTCTAACATTGTCATTTTCCATCATCTTGTTAGTATGCTTGATCAAACATTTATAAGATTTTCTTCTAGTGGAATAGCCAAGAAATATTCCTTCATGGTGCAGGGCACCTCCCTCTTTTTGTTGTGATTTAGGGTTAGGTTAGGTGTTTAGGATGAGTGATAATAAGGGCCACTAGAGTGGATCCAATTTGTGATCATTTCAATGTTTGTAAGAGCCAAATGAGCTCATGAGGGATATTATGGTCATTTTGACCTAGAAAGCCAAAATGAGTTATTTTTGTGTACCTTGGGGTTAGAAGGTGTCTTAGAACCCTAAATGTCCTAATTATGGCCACAGAAGTCAATCATGACCATCGAGTTGACAAAAGAAGTCAAAATGCACCAAATGTAAAAGTTGCTAGCAACATTGAAAAATTGCTCTAGCAACTTTTGCAACTTCTTGAAAACAAGTTACAAAATCAAGTTAGAGTGGTTGTAACTGATCATGCTTGGTATATGATCTTGGATTTGATGTTTTTGAAATGTTAATGAAGTTTGGATTTGCAGAACTTGTTTTTGGTACTTCTGTACGGATGCTTGTGACTGTATTCTTGTGATTTACAGAGCTTTCTACATTCTCTATGATTGTGTATATATTGGGAGAGGAGATCATACCACATGGGGGTGTAGAGTTTTAAAATAGATTTATTTTTCATAATTTAAGTTTCTTTGAAGTTATAGGAGCAGAGAGTTACATTAATTTTAAAGTCATTGGTCTGCAAGTGACATTCACAGTGTTGCAGAGTTAGAAATAGCTCTGACCTAAGAACCCACCGATGGAATTGACTGAAACCATGGGGGAAGTAGGGTTAGAGTTTGTAAATAAGGTTTTTGTTTTCATTTTTTTTGTTGCAATGGATTTTCTATACTAAATGGGAAGCCCTATGGCTAACTGTTGAATACAAATAAGCCTGGACAGGGTGAAGAAGGATTTGGTTCGAGCACCCATGATGTTGGGGAAAAGACTTAGAGGAATTTTCAGGATCCATAGATAGTCTCCTTTAAGGATTCAATGGTGGGAGGAGGTGAAACGAAGGTTGGAGATCAATTTGAAGGCAATTGATCATGACTGGTCTAGAGGCCTAATTAATAGGCTGAAAACTAGGGCTTGATAGAAACTAGGGTTGTGGGTGCATCCAGAAGCTAAGATTTTGGATTCTGATAGTGTTGATAGATAACTTGAATATTTTCAAGGTATTCTATGGGATTTTTTGGAGGATTTGGGAGCATTAGCCCATTGAAATTAGACCTACTAGGAAACAAGCCAATTAGGCCTTCTAATGAATTTGATGCCAAATGAATTGGTAAAGTATCCAAAAGTGTGGGAAAGTATTCTAAAGAGGTATTAATGGGCCAAGAACATAGAAAAGAGCCTAAGGGAATGTATGTGGAGATCCTAAGTAGGGGTTTGGGATTCAAGAAGGAAATCTAGTGAAGAAGCCTAGGTAATTGAAGAGCTAGTTGGACTAGTCGTACCTAGAAGTGTTAGAAACTTCAACCAATCAACTATACCTTGGAGGAGAAGTTGATAGTGAGGATCTTAGAGGTCCATCTTGGAGAAGAAAAAAAGAAGAGATAACCATTGGATGGTTAGGAGATATTAGTAGTTCTTTGGGGGAAATAAATCACTAGAGTTCTAAACCCTCTGCATCAGAGTGGTATCAGAGTCATAACTTAATAGTTTGGTGTATGTTTGAAGAAGTAGGAAGCCATGAGGTTGAAAACATGCCACCTAAGGCAATGAGTAAGGATGCCATAGTGGACTTGGTCTAAAAGATATTAGCAAAGGAAAACTTGATAGAGACAAAGAGTAAAAAGAAGATCACTGAATGGGGAGATGAGAGTGATGAAGATAATGAAAATCAGATAGAAGAGACATCTAAAAAAGGTAAGGAACTTGAGATGGAAAAAGATCAAAATGTATTTTTGGATTCCTTTAAGTCCATTAAAAAAGACAACATGGACCATATATCTTACTACTATGGCAGCTTGAATGGTGAGGAGTTATTGGATTGGCTAGAGGCAATAGAAAACTAGTTTGATTACAAGGATGTATCAGAGGAAACGAGAGTTAGCTATGCCAAGGATAGACTCAAAGGATCTGCATTGGTGTGGTGGAACATGATGTAGGATTATAGGGTAAAAAATGGAAAGAAGAAGATAGGTTCTTAGGAGAGGATGAAGATCAGATTAAGGGCACAATTCTTTCCTACTCAATATGAGATTCATATGTATCAAAATTTGTAGAACTTGAGACAAAAGGAGATGATAGTGAGTGCCTATACTGAGGAGTTTCACAAACTGATCCTAGGGGCTAGAAGATAAGAAGAAGAAATGGAGAATGTAGCATGGTATCTCAATGGGTTGAGACAAGGGATACAAGATGAAATTATTATGATGCCTCCTGATAGTAGGGACAATTGTTTTCAGTTAGCCTTGAGAGCAGAGGATAGGGCTAGAAGGAGGAATGACTTCCATCAAAGAGGAAGAGGTGGTAACAATAACAGAGGGTTTAGAGGCAGGAGTAATTTTGGTAGAGGACAAAGCTCAAATAGACCAGAGGAGAATTAGTCTATGGATAAAAGTGGAGGTAATCATTTTAGAGAATATTTTCAAAGAGGGGGATAGAGAGGAAGAGGACCACCAAGAGGTAGGTTTTAGTCTCAAGGAAGATCTAATTCAGTCTTCACTGGAAGATGTTATAACTGCAATCAAGTGGGTCACACAATGGGTAGGTTCCTTGAAAAGGCTACCTCATCTTTTATGGGAGATAGAAGGAATCAGTTGGTACAAGAGGATGATACACAAAGTGTCACTTCTACCATTTCCAATACAGGTCCAGTAATGGACGGAGATAATCTAATGGTGAGAAGGACTTTTTTGAAAGTACCTAACACTATAGAGCCACCTCAAAGGAAGAATTTGTTTAAGACTAATTGTAGGTCTCATGGAAAGATTTGCAAAGTGATAATGGACTCTAGATCCATTGAGAATATAGCATCAATAGAGATGGTGTAAAAAATAAAGCTTAGAAGGATACCTCATACCACACCCTATAAAGTTTCATGGTTAAACAAGGGTCAACAAATAGTGGTAGATGAACAAACCTTGGTGGAGTTTGAAATAGGTGAGTATAAGGACAAGGTCCTATGTGATATATTGCCCATAGATGCATGCCATCTTCTTTTAGGGCCTCCTTGGAAATATGATGTGAAGGCTATCCATGATGGAGAAAAGAATAAATATGTTATCACCATGCTAGGGAAGAAGTTTCAAATGGATCCATTGCAGGAACCTAATGAGGAGAAGCATGTGGGAACCAATGTGATTCTCTTGAGTGGAAAGGAGTTTCTAAAATCCATGAATAAGGAGAAAGGAGTCTATTGTGCAGTGATAGTGAAGCCAAAGGAAGAGACCAAAGAGAAATCCAACATGCCACCAGAGGAACAAGCATTGTTGGAAAGATATCATGACATAGTGGATAATGGTTTTCCAAGTGCACTACCACCCACGGGGGATGTGAGTCATCAGATAGACCTCATTCTTGGAGAAAATTTGCCAAAAAAATCAGCATATAAGATGACACCAAGTCAAAATGCAAAGATAGCAAAGCATACTCAAGATTTGTTGGAAAAAGGACTAATAAGGAAGAGTTTGAGTCCTTGTGCTGTGCCAATTTTACTTGCACCTAAGAAAGATGGAAAATGGAGGATGTGTAGGGACTCTAGGGCTATAAACAAGATTACAATCAGATATAGATTCCCAATGCCCTGGATTGAGGATTTAATACACAATTTGGGAGGTTCTTGTTATTTTTCCATGGTGGATTTGAAGTCAGGATATCACCAAATCAGGGTTAGGCCTGGTGATGAGTGGAAAATAGCCTTCAAGACCAATGAAGGGCTGTATGCGTGGCTATTAATTCCCTTTGGATTAACTAATGCACCTAGCACATTCATGAGGCTCGTGAATGAAGTTCTAGATGATTTTATTGGTAAGTTTGTAATAGTATATCTTGATGAAATTGTGATATTTAGCAGGTCTAAGGAGGATAAAATGAAGAATTTGGAGATGGTCTTGAGGAGGATACACCAAGAGAAGTTGATTATCAATCAAGAAAAGTGTGAGTTCTTAAAAATTGAATTAGTTTATCTTGGTTTTGTGGCTACTAATGGATGCATGAAGATGGACCTTGATAAGGTTAAGTCAATTTTGGAATGGCCTACACCTAGATCAATAGGGGATGTTAGGATTTTTCATGGATTAGCCTCCTACTATAGGAAATTTGTAAGAAATTTTAGTCATGTATGTGCCCCTATCCTCAACACTATAAAATGGGGAATCAAATGTCAATTTAAATGGATTATAGCAGCAGACCAAGGGTTTGAATCTTGAAAAAGAGGATAGCAGAATTACCTACACTTAGGTTTCCCAATTTCAATCATCTATTTGTGGTAGAGTGTGATGCTAGAAAGCTAGCCACTAGAGAAATACTAAGTAAAGAGGGACACCCTATGGCATTCTTCTCAGAGAAGTTAAATGAGGCTAAATAGAAGTTCTCTACCTATGATTTGGAGTTTTATGCTATGGTACAAGCCGTTAAAAAATGGGGACATTGTCTCCTACCAAGGTAATTTGTGGTCTACACTGATAACCATGCTCTAAGTTTCTTGAATGGGCAAGAAAAATGGAATCAGAGGTACCTAAAGTGGGTATAATCTCTACAAGCCTACACATTTGTCATCAAACATAAGAAAGGGGTTAGCAACAAGGTTGCATATGCTCTTAGCAGAAGAATCTTAACCATATAGGAGAGACAATTACAATGTGTAGGGATGGATGACTTGAAAGACCTCTACAAGGAGGACAAAGATTTCAAATATGCCTATGAGGCATGTGTGAAGTTCTAAAAAGGACTTAATGTGGAGTTCACTAATTTTATGTTGTAGGAGGGTCTATTGTTAAAAGGACACCTAATGTGTATACCTCAATGCTTAATGAGGGAGAATATTGTGAAGGAGAAACACCAAGGAAGCTTGGGAGGCCACTTTGGAGTAGATAAAACATTGTAGAAAGTGAATAGGCATTACTATGGACCTAATTCATAGTCAGATGTTAGGAGATATGTAGAGCAATGTCAAATTTTTTAGAGTGAAAAGGGACAAAGTAGTAACAGTGGGTTGTATCAACCCCTATTCATACCCCAAAGGCCTTGGGAGTGCCTCAGTATGGACTTTGTTTTGGGGTTACCAAAGACACCAAGGGGTCATGACAGTGTATTTGTGGTGGTGGACCATTTTAGAAAAATGGTTCACCTCATTCCATGTAAGAAAGCCAATGATGCTTCTCAAATTAGAGGTCTATTCTTTAGGGACATTGTAAGGATCCATGGATTGCCACTAAATATATTAAGTGACAGAGATGGTAAGTTTGTGGGTCACTTTTGGAGGACCCTTTGAAAAATGCTAGGTACAAACTTGTCTTTCTCTTCAGCCTACCATCCACAGTCATATGGGAAAATGGAGGTAGTAAATAGGTCACTTGGGAACTTACTAAGATGCTCGAATAAGCAACATGGAGAGTCATGGGATCACATCATAGGGTAGGCATAATTTTCCTATAATGACTCCATTAATAGGACAACTGGTAAAATCCCCTTTGAGATAGTATATGGGGTCAATACTAGAGGGATCTTAGAGTTGAGGGATCTTAGTTTGAAGGAAAAAAGGAGTGGCCATAGGGAGTCATTTGCAGAATAGGTGAAGGAGCTTCATGATCAAGTCAACAAGACTTTACAAAATCAAGTGGAGAAGTATAAGTCCAAGGATGATGAGACAAGAAGGGACTTGTAGTTCAAGGTGGGAGATCTAGTACTTGCCTATCTTTGAAAGGAAAGGCTACCCAAGGGTCATCCAACTAAGCTACTCATGAAGAAGATAGGACCATTGAGGATTTTGCATAAGTACAACAATAATGCCTATGAGGTGTAGTTGCCTCCTAATTTGGGGATTTCACCCATTTTCAATGTTTGTGACATGTATTCCTACAAGGAACCATTGCTAGACATGGGTCAGCCCACTCTTGCAGATTTAGAAGATGATGATTGGGTGAAATACTAGCCTTCCCCAATTCCACTGAACTTGGAAAGTATACTGGATTCTAAATTGATCAAGAAGACAAGGAAGGGTGTCTACAAGGAGTATTTAGTTAAGTGGCAAGGAGTACCGAAAGCTGAATCCACTTGGATGAAAAAGATTGACATTCTGAAGCATGGGGTCACCATTGAAGACATCCTAACTCAAGGGACATTAGTTCTTTGTCCCAGATGAGTATGGTGCAGGGACCCTCCCTTTTTTTGTTGTGTTTAGTGTGATTTAGGGTAAGGTTAGGTGTTTAGGATGAGTGGCAATAAGGGCCACTAGGTTGGATCCAATTTGTGGTCATTTCCATGTTTGTAAGAGCCAAATGAGCTCATGAGATATATTATGGTTATTTTGACCTAGAAATCCAATATGAGTTATTTTTGTGTACCTTGGGGTTAGAAGGTGTCTTAGGACCCTAACTGTCCTAATTATGGTCATAGAAGTCAATCATGACCATCGAGTTGACAAAA
The DNA here is from genome assembly GCA_018584345.1 of Thuja plicata. Lineage (NCBI taxonomy): Eukaryota > Viridiplantae > Streptophyta > Pinopsida > Cupressales > Cupressaceae > Thuja > Thuja plicata. The sequence goes on along the minus strand of MU224049.1, from coordinate 2,175,535 downwards.
GAAGTCAAAATGCACCAAATGTAAAAGTTGCTAGCAACATTAAAAAGTTGCTCGAGCAACTTTTGCAACTTATTGACAAAAAGTTGCAAAATCAAGTTAGAGCGGTTGTAACAGATCATGCTCAGTATATGAGCTTGTATTTTATGTTTTTGAAAGGTTATTGAAGTTTGGATAAATGCAGAACTTGTTTTTGGTACTTCGGTACGGATGCTTGTGACTGTATTCTTGTGATTCACAGAGCTTTCTGCATTTTGTACAATTGTGTATGGATTCAGAGAGAAGATCAGACCCCATGGGGTGTACAGTTTCAAAATAGCTTTCCTTTGCATACTTTAAGATGCTTTGAAGTTCTAGGAGTAGAGAGTTACATTAATTTTACAGTCAGTGGTCTGCAAGTGATATTCATAGTGTTGCAGAGTTAGAAATAGCTAGATAACCTAAGAACCCACCAGTAGAATTGACTAAAACAATGGGGGAATTAGGGTTAGAGTCTATAAATAAGGCACTTTTTTCATTTTTTTTGTTGCAATGGATTTCCTAGATCAAATAGGAATCCCTATGGCTGACTATTGAATACAGGTGAGCCTAGATAGGGTGAAGAAGGATTTGGTTTGAGCACCCATGATCTTGGGGAAAAGACTTCAAGGAAGTTGCAAGAGCCCTAGATAGTCTCCTTTAAGGATTCAATGGTGATAGGAGGTAAAATGAAGGTTGGAGATCAATTTGAAGGCAATTGGTCATGACTAGTCCAGAGGCCTAATTAATAGGCTGAAAACTAGGGCTTTATAGAAACTAGCATTGTGGGTGCATCTAGAAGCTAAGATTTTGGATTCTTATAGGGTTGATAGATACCTTGAATATTTTCAAGGTCTTCTATGGGGTTTTTTTGAGGATTTGGGAGAATTATCCAAAAAATAGTGAATTTAGACCTACTAGGAAACAAGCCAATTAGGCCTCCTAGTGATTTTGATGCCAAATGAATTGGTAAAGTATCTAGAACTGTGGGAAAGGGTTCTAAAGACCTATGAATGAGCCAAAAACATAGACAAGGGACTAAGGGAATATATGGGGATATCCTAAGTAGGGGTTTGGGATTCTAGAAGGAAATCTAGTGAAGAAGCCTAGGCAATTAAAGAGCTAGTTGGACTAGTCGTACCTAGAAGTGTTATAAAATTCAACCAATCAACTATACCTTGGAGGAGAAGTGGATAGTGAGGATCTTGAAGTTCCATCTTGAAGAAAAACACAAGAAGAGCTAACCATTGTATGGTTAGGAGATATTAGTAGTTCTTTGGGGGAATGAAGTCACTAGAGTCCTAAACCCTCTGCATCACTTCATCACTCTTAGAATCAAATTTACCATTTTGATCATCCTTCTTTATGCAACATGTGCTTCTAAATTTTTTGAAGTAATTGACACTAGGAGTATGAAGTTGTATCATAGATCATAAGGTTTTTTGTTAGTACATTTATTAAGTTGTACCCGGTTCAAGGTATAAACAATAGTACTTAAAACTTCTCTCCAAAATTTTCGGGCCAATTCCTTTTGTATCAAAAGTGTTCTTGCACAAACAATTATAGATCTATTCACTAGTAAATTTGAGGTCAAATTTTGACGGCCATTTGTCAGATTTCCAACGCTCATTTGTTATTATTTCAACACATGAGTCCCTCACCATTTTTGCGTAGGAAATTGCAATAGAAGACACATCCATCAGTTTACCAACACCACATCACGTTGGAAACTTGCACATGACAATAGATTTGTTATTGCATTTCCTGCGGTTCATCCATCGACATTTCGACCACGACCTATCAAAAATATACAATCTCTGTCAGAAATAACTGTTGAAAAAATATCCTTTCTGACATTATAACTGTTGGCATACCGACAGTTTCCACCTAATTCTAACAGATATACCTGTCGGATATATAGCATTACTGTCAAAGTTTCTGTCGGAATAGTGACAGTCATGCAGTATTTCTTCGACAGGTTTCCATGTCGAATGTATAGCATTACTGTCAGAAGAATTGTCATAAATTATGATTCTCTGACATTTTATCTGTCGAAGGCATAGCACTGCTATTGGAAATTAATTATGAAATGTCAAAAAACTGACAGATATGCACATTAAAGATAAAATAGCTCAAGAGACCATCATAGGTTCTCTCTTTCTTTGGTCTATATTATTGACAGAATGTTTTACCTTTCATTAACTCATCAAATCTGGGGATTTGAAAGAATTTAATAGAATATTTTCATGACAACGTATATTATTTAAGTTGACATTGCATGAATTTATCTACTTCACGCACTTGTAGACTATGAGGATGGTGATAAAGAAGCATGGCCATGGTAGGAGATGCTTCTTTATCGCCATCTTCATAGTATACAAGTGCGTGAAGTAGATAAATTCGTGCAACATCAACTTAAATAATATACATTGTCATGAAAATATTCTATTAAATTCTTTCAAATCCCTGGATTTGATGAGCTAATGCAATGTAAAACATTCTGTCAATAATATAGACCGAAGAAAGAGACAACCTATCGTGGTCTCTTGAGCTGTGTTATCTTTAGTCCTAGCTACCTGTCGATCGTTGAGAATAATCACCACCTTGCATTTATGTACACTGCACAAATTGATCCTAGTCTCGCAAAAACATTTTACACTTGTACATCTCATCAATACTGGAGGCCTAAAGTAATTTTATACGATCACTAGAACATTT
>MU224049.1:2128527-2157450 GCA_018584345.1 Thuja plicata | reverse complement strand
AGGACATGTCACAATTTTGTATTTCCTTTAATAAGGAAAATAGATATTCCTCCTTAAGAGGAATCACACATTTGTCACACACACAATATGAATGTGGAATTCATAGGAGAAGGGAGTTACATGAAAAATCCTCCACTCATCTCTACTTAAGAGATGCCTCTCACACACTTGTTTCAATAATCTTCTCCTCTCTCTCATTTCTTCTCACAATCTCTCATTGCTCTCATTATTGTATTGAGCTTATTGGTCTCATCCTTTAGGATTTTTTCCATATTCTTATTATTCACAAAGGGGCTTTTCTTTGCTTTTCCCCTTACCAAAATCTCTTGTCTCTTTGTTGGATTCTTGGATTATTCTCATGTTCTTGGTGATTGATATTCAAATCTTTATCTCACATTTGGTTTATGGTAAAAACCTACTTGCATTTCATTTTCTTGGATTACTTCATGTTCTTATTTTCATTCTTTTAATACTTCTTACAATTTCCAATATGTTTGGATGTAGGGCAGACCAGGAGAATGAAGGGTCACTCACTAATTGCATGATAACCTGGTTTTGAAGGGTCACAGGAAGAGGGGGGAATGAAGGATCACTCACTGATTGCATGATAACCCCACCAGGCATTCTTTCCTTTAAGTTTCCACAATATCTCAAAATATGATAATTATTCTTTACTTTCTTCTATATGCTATTCTTTCTATGGTTTTGTTATCTCAGAAATATATCAAAAGCATTGCAGATGTGCATGTAAAAGTAAAATATTGTTGTTCAATTGTTCCACATTGAAGCATTTCCTCTTGGGAGTATTCTCTTCGTTTGTACAATATCTATCAAAAATGGTTCCCATATTTCCTGTAACTATGAAATGAATAGTGTTGGTGTTAGGTTTCATTTATTATTGAATTCAATGGTTTCCAAGATGTGTTGAGGAGTTTTCTCCTTGTTTAATGTTAATTGTTCTTGCATAATCCACTCATAAAATAGTGAAATGCTATGGGGAAGGGATGGTTGATAGTGTTTCTTGGGGGAAGGGGGATTTTGAAAGACTTTTTATCATTGTATTGTGTATTTCCAATATGTTTGGATGCAAGGTAGACCAGGAGAATGAAGGATCACTCACTGATTTCATGATAACCCAGTTTTGAAGGGTCACTAGTTGAGGGGACAGTCAAGGTCTAGATGATTGGGGCATTCGAGGACCCTAGTTCTTTATATTAATTTCTATTCAAATTGGATGCATGGATTTCTTGTGAATTATTGGGTGTTATGTATCCTACAACTGGATCTGTAAATCTGCATATACTTCTCTAGGGTTGTAAGCCACTTAGGGATCAAAATAGAGAAACTAAATAAAAATCATTCTTTGTCTTATTTCCTTTTAACAAAGTCTCAACTATCAATGACACAATACATTTGATTCCCTAAGATATCAATACAAATGGCGCCTAGCTAGAAGCTCACGGGCTGTCCATTTGATAACCATGGTCAACATTTCAAAAAAATGGATATCCTTGTGCACAAGCACCAATAACATCAAATAATGGAGTTAAAGCATGGGATAGGGCACGAAACCAATAGAATGCAGTCATTTCAGTGACAACAATATACAATGGCATCATTAAACACATATGCCAGTAATATCAACAAACGCGAATCCAAACATTTGAATACAGTGAATCAATATCCTTGAGCACAAGCACCAATAACATCAAATAATAGAGATAAAGCACTGGCTAGGGCATGACACCAGTAGAATGCAGTCATTTTAGAGAGAAAATCCCTCAACAATAAAATGAAATGCATTCAAATATGATGCCAGAGGCTCGAAAGATGAAGAAATCACATACCTTCTCCCGCGCTCAGTTGTCGCTCCTTTTCTCCCGCTCTCCAATCGAAATAAAAATGATGAGGCTGTTTCAATTTTTTTTTTAATGTATACCTTCTGAATCTGTCAGAATTCTAATGGTCAATTAAACACCCATTGGAATACCGACATCATCGGGGCCTATTACAAAAAAAAAACACCAAATTCGTAAGAAAAAGTTACCCGTCGGAAACTTCTGTCAAAATTTGGCCCCAAATGTAATAGTGATTCTTAGTATCTAAAATTCTATTTTCTGTGGTGTTCTAGGTGCTAATATTGGGCTATTGATTCCATTCTCTTCACAAAATGTTATGAAATCATGTGAAGTAAACTCACCTCCTCTATTAGATCTAAGACACTTGAGTTCTTTACCTGTTTCTTTTTCCACTCTTGCTTTATACACCTTAAAAATGTAGAATGCATCAAATTTAACCTTCAAAATCATAATCAACATCATTATTAAATAGTCATCAACAAACAAGATAAATTACTTATCTCCAGAGTAGTTCTTAGTTCTCATCAGTCCACACAAGTCAGTGTGTACAAGGTCAAGAATATTTTGAGATGAATAAACCTTACTAGTAAAACTAGACCTCATTAACTTTCCCAACTGACACTCCTTACACATAGCATTCTCTTCTTAGCTAAAGTAGGAAAACCTCTAACACATTTATGCTTATTTACCTTTATTAGATTATCAAAATTAACATGACAAGATATTTTATGCCATAGCTAGCAGTCTTCAACTTTAGCAAATAAACAATGTTTATTAGTAGAGTTCAATCAAAATAGGATACCTCTAGTCTATTTACTAGTAGAAATCAAATCTCCAGATGTTCCTAATATTTTGCAAGCACCAAATTACTAAATTTAAATCTGAAACCTTTTTTATTTGAGTGAGAAATACTTAACAAGTTATACTTTAATCTGTCAGCCCAATAAACATCATCACAATTAGTTTTATCATTATATGCTATTGAACCTTTACCTCTTACTACAAATGTTGAACCATTACCAAATCTAACTGCACCACCATCACATTCTTCCATTGAAATAAACTTTCTTTTGTCACCGATCATGTAATGTGTACACCCACTGCTTATTATCAAGTCACCACTTTAATTGATAATTGAAATCAATGCTTTCTCCTCACTATATCCATCTACATAGGTTGAGGGATATTCTTTGACTGCAAAAATAACTATCTCCTCCTCATCATCTGTTCCATCTGATTCTTCATCAGTCACTCCATCTTCTATTTGGAAACATTCTTTCTTTCTCTTATCTTTAAAGTTCCTGAATTTCTTGAGCTTTTCCTTCCTATCATTGTCAGGACATCTAGATGCAATATCACCAATTTTATTACTGGAAAAACATTTTAAGGGAAGTTTAACTTTGTACTTTCCTTTTCCTCTAGGTAATATTCTTTCTAGCAGTGCCTCCAGCTCTTCATATTCTCTCTCCACATATAAGATAGAATCATAATCTATTTTCCTTTAGAACTGTTAGAGACTTCCTTTATTTTCTTTGATGAACCAATGGTTAGGGAAGCTTTGAATGCAGATTCTAATTTAGGAATATTGCTATCAAAGTTCCTTAACTTAAAATTAGTAAGCTTGTCAACCAAAGAATCTAGAGTCACATTTCTAGGACTCATAGATTTTAGTTCTTATATAGAAAAGAGTCTAATAAAATATTGTTGTAGAAGGGTTCTTAGGATTTTACTTACCATTTTATCTTCTTCAAAATGACCACTAGGTCCTTTGATAGCAGAAACAACTTCCTTTAGCCTATTGGTGTATTGAGAAATTTTTTCTCCTTCCTTCGTTCTCATTTCATCATACGTTCCTTTGAGACTATTTACCATTCCTTTCTTAACATGAACATCACCGCCATGGATTTTTACCAACTTATCCCACATATCTTTAGCATTGTCCATTTTCTTAATATCTACAAACTCAACATCAGATATAGAACTTAAAAATTATATCATTAAATAGTTATGCTCTTTATTTATCTTTATTTGTTTAGGAGTTAGGATGTCATAGGGTTGAACATAAGTGGTTCTAAGATGATCCATTTATTTATTTCCAATACCAGACAGATGCACCTTTATCCTACTTACCCATGTAGAGATATTGTCATTAGTGAACTTAGGTGCTTCCTTCTTATACATCTTCAGATATTTTTCCTAAGATATTAAGCTTTCAGAACCAGGGAACCAGTGCTCTGATACCAATTGTTAATATAAGTCTAATAACTGAGAGGGGATGGGTAAATAATTAATCCAAAAATTCACCTAATTCAACTTCTTTAAACTCTATGCACCAAAACATTTGATATCACCTATCATCAGTAAAAATTTCAATGCATACATCCACCAGTAAACAACCAAACAATGTAAACACCATATGTATCTCTTGGAAACCCAAATGGGAAAAAACCATGGTGTGAGATGATACCTAAAAAATATACTCTTCTCGAATATGCCCCGTTAGGAGCGTACCCAGTTAAAGGTTTACAAAACAATGTTAGGTGTTACCTAGTTAAGGGAATTGCCTATAATTTGTTAGGATCTTTGTGTTAAGTTTGAGGATAGCTACAGATGTAATAGCACTCTATGTTCTTTGTGTTTTTGAAATGCAACAATCTTTATTTAACTTATATTGAGAATGAGGTTAGGAGAGACATGTCCCTTCACAGTACATGTCTATTGATTATTATGAGATTAATATTATTATGATTTTAGTCTCATTTATCTAACAAAATCTACAAAACATCAACACTCCCTCTTAGCTAGGGAGGATAAACACATGATATAATATTACTTCAACATAATATCAAGAATGGCATGTTTAAGAATATCTTTGACCAAAATATATTCACTATTAGATATCATCTTATGATATCAAGAGTAATGGCCTCAGAATATAAAGTCGCATGATATTCACCAAGTACTCAAAAATAATGTTAAAAAGAGATATCACCTCAATTTGATATCTGAGTTAATAGAGATATCATCTCAGGATATGAGGAGTAATGGCCACAAAATATCAAGTCACATGATATTCACCATGAACTTAGAGTAATGGCCTTAGAATATCAAGTCGTATGATATTCACCAAGTACTCAAAAAATGTCCATAGGTAATGTTTATATGTATCCTCAATGATACTTATCACAAGAACATTCAAAGTCTATTTAAGGAACTTAATCTACCATGCTAGATATAATCTATCGTGATATGTCTCAGACATCATAAGATGTCCATCAAAATAAAAGGTCATGTCTATTTAAGGGACTTAATCCATCATGCAAGATATCATTTATCATGATGTGTTTCAGCCATCATAATGTCTATCACAATAGAAGGCCATGGTTTGTTTAAGGAACTTAATCCACTATGCAAGATATCATCTATCATGATCTGTTTCAGACATCATAAGATGTCTATCACAATAGAAGGCCATGGTCTGTTTAAGGAACTTAATCCACCATGCAAGATATCATCTATCATGATTTGTTTCAAACATCATAAGATGTCTATCACAATAGAAGGGAAAGTTATTGTAAGATTGTCACCTTCCAATAACTTTTATAAATACAAGCAATAATAATTTGGAAGTCATCACTTCCTCATGATCTATATAGGGGGTAGGCCCATTAAAAACATCAATTCACACACATGAAATCTACCGTGCCTCAGCGCAGAGGGTGGAAACAAGGGATTTCACCTCAAACTTCTCTCACAGAGAAGAACTCATTGAGAAGATATCAATTTGTTGATCATTTCATCCAATATTTCTTAAGATAAACTGTTAGACTCCCTCTGATCTGATATCAATCTTATTTTCCTGCAAGAGCATCCCTAGAAAAGATCAAGACAAGTAGCTCTTATAGTACTTATAGAAATACAAATAAGAGAGAGACTAAAATGAGTAGATAAAGTAATACTCAAGGATAATAAATACTTATCTGGGCATCAAAATCCTTGATACAAGTTTTTCCAATGAGGGTCCATATGCAAAAAATCAAAAAACATCTATAAAGATTGATTTTTTCAAAGATCCTTGCCCACACCTATCTCTCCTCCTAACTGTTGGTTTACCCTACTAAAAATGGTTTATTGAGAGGGGGGGTGAATCAACAAATATTCAACTCTTTATACTTAAAATCTAAACCTCTATTTCAACTTGGTGATTCAAGCAACAGCGGCAACCAAAACTTGTAAATAATTCATAATCTTGATAAAAGCATATAACATAAGAAAATAAAATTCATAGTTATCAATCATCATATGTAACATAATATTTAAAAAGGAAACCCAATTAGGGAAAAATCCTTAGTGGGAATCGTCACCCATAAAAATAAATACTCTTCTAAAGTATGCTCGGTTAAGACACAATCATGTTAAAGATTACAAATACATTTGCTGGATGTGACCCTGTTAGGGGATTTAACTGAGACCTAATAAGATATTCACCCTATTTGGAGTGTCCTAGTTAAAGGACTTAAAAACTCATCCTAGAATGTCACCTCTCTCAAGGATTTACAGAAAGAGTTATTTTTGATAGAAAAAGCAGCAAGAGGGTGCTGGCCCGTGGAACAGAGGACTAGTAGCACATTAACAACATATTAATGGAACTAGTTAAAGCTTAAAATAAATTTAGCAGGATATCACAAACACCAAATCTAGTTCTACCTCTATCAAAAACAAAAGTAACAGTTCTACTCCAAATGGTTAAACTAGAGTAATTGCTATCAACAGTAGCATCAAAAGTATTGTCACTAAGCCTCGCAGGGCTCAACCAAGCCAAAATAACAAACTTAAAAATAACCCCAAACACAGAACAGGGGAACTGAGGGTCAAGCCCAGCCAAAATAACCCAAACCATAGGCAGCAGCATTAATTCTTCCCTCCCAGCTGTTTAGACAATAGGGTTCTCGCCTACTCCTCCTGGAGGAACAAGAACAAATCCTTGTTATCCTCGTCTACTTCCAATTTACCATCTGCTATCTTTTGCTACACATTACAGAGGGTCATTTCTGAGGCATGCATAACCTTCAGTGCAAATTTGTTGGTCCTTGTGCAGTGGTTCATCAGGTCCTTCATATTCTTCTTAATCTCAACAATTTCTTTGTCAATAATCACAAACTTTCTTTTAAGGGTGCTTGTGAAATTGCATTTTTCCTCCATGCCAGAGGAGAGAGGTTTATCATGGGGATCATGGTGGGGGATTTGGGGTGGGGTGGGATTCTTGGGGGTTACCGTAGCTCTCTGGGGGTTGGTTAGGGGAGTATTACCAGTCGGGCTCATATAGCCTTCCGAGGAATCATTTCTAGAGTTTGTGGAGTGGGAGACATTTTCCGTTAGGGAGAGCTCCTTTGAGGTCATTTCCAACATCTTGATTTTGCATTGTTCCTTGGCTATTCTATTAGACCTCCTATGGCCAAAACCGCTTAGGTCCACCTCCAAATTGACCTGGGTTTCCATCATTTTCTATTTTTTGGGCTTGTAATCTGTCTCAGGTGTGCTGTCAACCCCTTTCCACTCAATGTAATCCATGGAGTCAGAAACATATGAATCCTCTTGGTCATCCTTCTTATAGGTGGGAATCTTAATACTTTTTTTATGGGTTTTTTTCTCCAACTTCAAAGGCCCTTGAGTGATACGGATGGATTGGGAGGAGGAATTGGTGGTCTTTTCAGCTTTTTCAGAGGGCTTCTCCTGGGGCATCATCTGAATAATCAGAGGGGGTTGGTGCCGGGCATATGGCTTTGTGAAACTGAAAAAGATAGAGGATGAGGCCTTGGTGGAGGATAGCTCTGTCAGGGTTGCTTTTGATATCAAGGATATTACTTTCTATAGAGTGCAAAAGATAAAATGGTATGGAAATTAAATATTTGTTCCTAATATGATTCAGGAAAAGTAAGTGGTAGTTGTAAAACACCGTAAACTTACCTTTAAGTGTGAAATACTGTATGATAATGAGACAAATTTTTGGCTAGAAGTTCAGTAGCTCTTCTCTGCTGAAACCCCCCTATTTCCTGACCGGCAGCTCCCCATCTTTGAAAAATTGTTTTAGACTGGTAGGGTCTGTAGTCTGACTAGTCTTTTTGTACTTTCTCCCCACCATAGAGAGCCTCGTAGCCTCTACGATGACCTCCTCATTGAGATAGAAGTGAATGCCTCCAACTGAGACACTTCTGTTGTTCCAGGAGGAAATGAACTATTTAGATATTCTCTCGTCATGTCCGCCTTTCATGCGTTCCATGAAACCCCAAATTATGGTTTCCTTGCAATAATGGGTGACTAGCAGATCAGAAGTAAAGGCTTCATCAATAATATCAGGTTCGATACGGAGAACATTACCCCCCATATCAGAGGTCTTCTCTTCAAGCATTTGCATATCCTTGGGGTCTGAGAGCCGACTATTGTTGCATGCCATATAAAACCACTCTCTTTTACAAATCCATTTCAAAAAAAGATTATACATACCCTGCCGGTTTTGAGAATTTTGGAGAACCAACTCCGTACTATAAAATCTAACGGATCTCTGAGTAACATAAATAGTAATAATAGCATTACTACCATTAATCACCAAAAATGCCTTTTGATACTGACAGTAATCACTCCACACGAACAAAAGGTAATGATGGAACTTTATGGGAATTTGAGTTTTGCCTTTCATAATCACACAAATAACTCAAAAATGCCAACACGTGATCGAGGAGGGGTTCATAATAAATAAGCCAGCCTGGCACATTTAGACTATAGTATTCATTTCTCCCTTGATGATACGTTGAGTCATCAGAGGTAAATCACCAACTAACATCCAACTATTTAGTTTGGTTTGTTTTAGACCAATTGCAGCTAATGAGTCAGCAACCAAGTTTCCCTCTCTGTAGGTATGGCCTATAGACATATGTTGAAAGCTCTCAAGAAGCTCATAGATATCCAAAATGATAGGTCTAGTCTACCACCCCGCACTAGCTCCACTCTTGACTGCCTCTATTATTACTTTGGAATCCCCCTCGATTTCCAACTGTCTGAAGTTCATCTATTTTGCAATTTTAATCCCCCAGAGAAGTGCAGTCGCTTCTGCCTGGGTGATAGTACAGTTATTGATTGGTCCCGCATAAGCCAGAAGGCAAGTGCCATGGTGATCCCTCAGCACTCCTCCCCCACCATGCCCAAGATTGTTAACTGTCCCATCAAAGTTTAATTTTATCCTGCCTCTAGGAGGGGTAGTCCATTTGGTAGCTTTTCTGGCAGTATTTTTAGTATTTTCAAACCTGGAGAACCCACTCGAGAGATTCCAACGTTCAACTATCTTAGCTTCCCAGGCAGCAGGAGGGCTAGATGGGAGCTTCCATTTAGCCATCCTGAAATTTTCACTCAGGAGCTTAGTTCTGATAAGGAGACAGGTTTCAGGCTGGATGCCTGTCTCCCTAAAGATCATGTTGTTTCTTTCCTTCCAGATGGACTAGCATATGTGTGGGGGAAGCATACGCCAGAGGAGTTGGAGTAGAGGGTGGTTTGAGGGGGATCTCTAGTTAATGAATTGGTGCACCTCGCCGCCCAGGACCCACGAGATACCCAATCTATCATAAATTCCTTGCCACATGCTGGTAGCATAGTCACAGTGGATGAAGAGGTGGTTTACTATCTCTTCTGCCTTCTCACATAGGCTCATCTGTTTGCCATTGAGAAGCCTCTTTTAGTAATATTATCTTGGGTTAGGATCTTACCGTGCATTAGGGTCCACCAAAAAAAGTTTATTTTAGGCGTGAGATAGGGGATCCACACCTTCTTCCAGTTCCATGGGTTGCTCTCCTCCTTAAGAAGCAAGTTATAAGCAGAACTAACTGTGAAAGCACCATTCTAGGTGGGGGTCCAAATAATAAAGTCATCAACCTCAGAAATTTTGATACTAGTCAGGATGTCCATAAGATCCTTGGCTAAATGTTGTAGGTCTAGTCTATCCCTTAATTGATTAGCTAAATCAGCCCAAACTCTTCCGTTGGTGTAGTTGGAAGCTCTAAAACCCAAGCTAGGTCGAAGGTAGTCCATAATTGGTTTGAATTTATGACCTAGCTGAGGTTGGTTCATGATCCAATGGTCATTCCAGAATCTAATGGACCTACCATTACCAATTTTCCAAAAAGCCACTCTGGATAGGAGGGGCTTACACTTGCAGATGTTTATCCAGAGTTTGGATCCACTAGGGAGGTCACTGTTATGGAACATCATTCCGTAGGGGTGGCTTTGGAGATATTTGGTTTCCATTATTCTACACCAATCTTATTTTCCCTCAATGAGCTTCCAAGCCACCTTAGTAGTAAGGGCCTTGTTCATCAAACCAATTTTTCTAAGGCCAAGAGCTCCAAATATTTTTGGGAGGTAGACAGTGTACTAGTTGACAAGCGAAATCCTCTTTTTTTCTTCAGTCCCTGCCCACAGAAAGGTTCTCTGAATTTTTTTCAGTTTTTTGGCCATATTGCTTTTGATTTTGAAGAGGGATAGGAAGTAGACCAGGATCCCCTGGAGGGTAGAACCAACCAATTGAAGTTTGCCAGCATTGCTTAATATCTTTCCTTTCCAGCCAGCGAGTTTCCTCTGGGTTCTTTCCATAATAGAGTTCTAGAATTCATGGGATACCTCTTTAACCGTGAGGGGAAGGCCAAGGTAAGTAGAAGGAAGCGAGGCTACCAAACATCCCAGAATTCAAAGCACCTTATTTTGTAAGTCCACTGGAGTATTGAAGAAGAATAGCCAGCTTTTTTGATAGTTAATACATTGACCCGAAGCCCAAGCATAACAATCCAGAGTTTGTTTCCATTGCCTGGCCTCAATAACAGAAGAATACCTAAAGAGGAAAGTGTCATCTATAAACTGTTCCAACACCACCTGAGGGTGAGTGGAAGCAGGTTTGATGCCTTTTATTCTTCCTATAGCGGATAGCATACCCATAGTCATGCTAAGCACATCAGCCACCATGATAAAGAGGTAAGGAGAGAGAGGGTCTCCCTGTCTAAGACCTTTCTTAGGGGTAAAATGGCCACCTGGGGATCCATTAGTTAGGACAGAAAAGCTAACAGTTTGGGTACACTCTTTTATAATTTAGATAATCTTTTCATTAAAGCCCATTTTAGCAAGAATTTTGAGCAGAAAAGACCAATTAACTTTGTCATAAGCTTTGGAAATATCCAGTTTAAAGGCCATACATGGGGTTTTACTTTTGTCCATAGAGTGAATAATTTCATGAGTAGCAATGGCCGCATCCAGTATCTGTCTACCTAGCACAAAACCTTTCTTAGTGTTGTAGATAATCTTGTCAAGAAGAGGCTTGATTCTGCCAATCAGGATCTTGGTGAGGATCTTGTAGAAGGTATTGCAAAGGCTAATGCGTCTGAAATCCCTCATAGAAGTAGGGTTGTCATTCTTAGGGACAAGCACAATGTAAGTTTGATTATGTTGTCTAAGAAGGCGCCCAGTCATAAAGAAATCTCTAGCAGCTCTAGTAACATCATTTCCCACAATTTCCCAGTACTCCTGAAAGAAAGCTGGAGGAAATCCGTCCATTCTAGGGGCTTTGTAAGCTCCCATAGCAAAAAATGCCTTCTTAACCTCTTCATCTGAAACTCGCATCGTGAGCATGTCATTATCCCCTAGGGTAATAGTGCTTTGGATGTGATCTAGGAGTTGGTTTTGGATGTTGTCTGGGAAGTCAAGACCCCTTTTCGAGTACAGGTCCATAAAGTAATTTACCGCAACCTGGTTAATTTTATCCTTTTCCTTGACTTCGTTCCCACCCTCATCTAGAAGAGAGGAGATGGTATTTCTCTTTTTATTGATGTTAGCAGACCTATGGAAGAAGGTCGTGTTCCTGTACCCTTCAGCAAGCCACTAAATTTTGGATCTTTGCTTCCAGTAAATTTCTTCTCTTTTCAAGGTTTCCTACCACTTGTGTCTAGTCCTCTCCTCCTCCCCCAGGATCTGAGGTGGGAAGCTTCCGGATGCAAGTTGAGCCTGGAGGGAAATGAGGGTTTCAGAGAGATCAGTTTTCTCCTTGCAGAAGTCACTGAAGTTGTGTTTGCTCCACCCTTTGACCTCCTTTCTAATAATTTCCAATTTTTGTGCAATTCTTAACATAGCGGTACCCCTAATATTATTCTTCCACCATAATTTCACCTGATCCCTAAAGGAGGGGTGAGAGCACCACATAATTTAAAATCTGAAGGGCATCAGGCTAACCTTAGGAGAGTCAATCAAGAAGAGAAGGAGGGGGTTGTGATCTAAGGTAGTTCTAGGGAAGGCCAACAAGGTGGATTTCAGGTAGAGGTTTCAAGAGGAAGTGGCTAGGACCCGATCAAGCCTCACCTGGATGAGGTGAGAACCTTTCCTATTATTGGACCAAGTGAATGGGTTCCCCTTCAGAGTAATATCAAGAAGACCTGTGGAAGCAATAAAATCCACCAGCTCCCCCATACTGTCCGAGTAATCCATGAGGCCACCACACTTTTCAGAGGGGTAAAGGGGGGTGTTAAAATCACCAGCCAAAAAAAAGTTTGCGGAGCCATCCTAATCAAGTCGGTGGCCCAGCTCAATCCACTGAGAGGCTCGTGCGTGCCAGGTGTTAGGAGCATAAATATTAAAGGTGGTCCATTCGATACCAAACTTCCTAAAGGTGACTGTAAGGAAGTTAGGGGATGAGGTAACCAACTGACCAGTTATTCTATTCGGGTTCCAAAGCATGGCAATACCACCAGACACACCCACAGTTTCAGAATAAAGGAAAGTGGCCCCCGACCAAAGATGTGGCACCAGGGTAGCAAAGGTACTAGCAGACATCTTGACTTCCTGTAGGAGAAGAACCTCTAGCTTGAGATCAAAAATGTAATGTTTGACAACCATTTGTTTAAGGGAGCTGTTCAAACCCCTCACATTCCAAGAGAGGCAATTCATCTCTTACTTTTGAAGCTAGATTCCAGGGTTTGTTGCCTTCCTGCCGCAACCTCCGTTGTGGACCCTTTCAATATTCTTACCCATTCTGAGGGTCTTCCTCTTGGTGTATCCACCCCCACATCTGCCTTTTTATTTTTGGTTTTTTTTTTTTCTGTGTTTTCCATTCCCCCTCCTCATCCTCCAAACCATCTATGGAGCTGAGGCCACTTTTCTTTACCACCTTTGGGGTGTTATTAGCCACTCGAATTGGGTCATGCAACTCAAGGGCTACCACAATATCAGGCTATTCCTCCCTAGTAGAGTTAAAATTTCTCTCCTCAGGGGGGGGGTGTCAAGGTTAGAGTAGGTTCCAAAACTGGTGCCATCTCAGGTTGGGACACCTGATCTCTCAAGATTCGGTCTGGAGGAGACCCAGAGCATCCCCCACCTAGCTCCTGGGGGGAGACTATCTCACCTTCTTCAGGTGTCAACACATCAGAATCCATATCAATGGCCACAGATGTCTGCACATTAGAATCTGTATCAACGGCCACCGGGGGTGGCCTTGACACCAATGATTCCTCATTCTCAACTGGGAGAGGGGCCTCTGCTATTCCTTTGTCCTTGTTCTGTCATTTCTCTTCTAACTTGGTGGCCTTGCAGGTATCACTAGAGCGGCCTCTGCATTCGCATTTACAGCAAAAAAGGGTAGCATTTTCATACACCAATGCTTGGGTCCATCTACCCAGTTTAGATTTCAAAATAACAAAGTTGGGAAAGATTTTATTCATAGTGACATTCACACAGAATCTAGCAAACACCAACCTAGATTTAGACCTTGTCACCTGATCTATCGTGATGAATGAACCAAAGGAATCACCAATCCACCAGAAGACCTGCTCATCCCAATACTCGAGCGGGAGGCCTGGGAGGCGGACCCAAACAGGAGTCGATCTAGTTAGGTCCATCGCCAGATTGAATCTGGGTTTCCATTTCACAAGGGCTAAGAAATGCTTTCCATATACCCATGAACCTGACAGCACACTGGTCATGTCCTCAAGAGTGGTAAACTTAAACAGGAAGAGCCCTCTAGGCATGGTCGAAACCAGGGCCGATCCTTTGATCTTCCACTGGTTAGAAACCCATTTTCTAACCATTTCAATGGTAGGTCAGAAATTGAAGAATTGACCCACCAGAGCCATTTGAAAGTCAGCCATCATGTGATTCACCATAGAGTCAGGGAGTGACAGTTCTGCTTCTTCCTCAGTCTAAACAAAATCCACCAAAAGGGCCTGCAAGGGTTGTTGGGCATCACCAACAAGAGCACCTTTCCAATTAGGTTTAGGGGAGAGCGGGGGATCAGTAGATGAAGACTCTTTTTGAGATTCCCTCGTTGACCCTGGAATAGTGACCGTGATCTGGGGTCCATCAGGTCCAATAGGTGGGTCTGCCAGGGGGGCAGTATCTCCCCCTAGGGAGGCGGGCATGGGAGCCTGTAGTTTGAAAATCAAGCTGGGCGGGAAGGTGAGCAGGAAGTTGTAGAGCGTACTAATATTTTATTACCAATATTAGTAAGCAAAGCATACTCAGTTGAGCATACTCAGTTAAGATATTTATGTTACCAATATTAGTAAGAAACAGTGTACTAATGTGACTTGTGATTCTGTAACTGTACTCTGATTGATCAGATCCTTTTTTCACTATCTAAAACTTACTGGAATCAACAACTCATCAACACATCACTCTCTCATTTGGATTGGTTATCCAACTGTTTCACTACTCTGGTTGGTAGCTCTTTTACTTATCACTTTGCCAGCATCTCTGTATAAACATACCAAGGAATCAATATATGGGCCTCTATTTTTTCCTCTTAATCCTATTGATTAGGTTTTCCTTTAATTTCTCTCATCTATCAGATCATCTCAAATGAATTGATTCAATGTATTTGCAAATTGTTTAGACGGTTAACCGTGCCTCATGACTTGCACTTTTCTGGGAACTCACAACTTTCCTTTTGTCGTTTAATCTTAACCTCAAATTTTGAACTTGACCTTTTATGATCATAGATCTTGTAACAAACTTCTCCTTTATCCTTAGAATCTTCTTGATCTCTATGTCTTTGCATTAAATTCATTATGCTCCTTGAATGCAATCCTTTTTCATGCTTTATTTCGTGCTTGGTGACTCGGTGTCTAACTTTGTTTAGTTAACAAACTTTCTCAGTTGTTAACTTTGCTTGGTATAGATTTTCTTTTCTCAATTGAATAACATTTATTATATTACCGACATACTTCTCACTACTCGGTAGGTAGGCTTGTCCCCTTTACCAACTTGACCTTTCTACTTTATTGACATAACAACATCAAATATTAACCAAAAATTAATTGCTTGACATCAATGACAAACTAACAACTAATCTAACCATTCTACTTGTTTTTATTCTTCAAAAACACAGTCTTCATCATCATTACCATTAGTTGGTTAACAATCTCCCTCTTTGGCATTAATGGCAGCACTATCAATTGATGATGGTTCACTCTGACCTTTCAGTATTATCTCACCTCCCTCTTAGCTTTTTCTTCCTCTTTGTCTTCTGTTACATTCTCACTCTTACATGTATTCTCCTTTACCTATATTCCTCACTTGCTTCTTCCTTGTACTTACTTTTACCTTGTGCTTACTTTTCCCTTGTACATAGTTTTCCCTTGTGCTTACTTCTCCCTTGTAGACTCATACATTCCATAATTCTCCCTCTTTAACAACAATTCCAAGATCCATACTCCCGAAATCCTGTTTAGGTAGTGAATCATACATTGCATGTACTAATTTCTCTTTGCATACATAATTCCTTGCACAACTTCAAGCATCACCTTAAGTGTGATCACTAGCATCAACTCACAATTCAGATATCCTAATATGTCCTAGAATTGATACAACATTTTCCTTGCATTAATGAATGTTAGATATAGGTAGGACCCCTAATTTACCCCTGAGATACTCAAAAACATCCTTCAGTAGTGGCTTGGTGAATATGTCAGCTAGTTGTTCTTTTGAATTCACATATTCTAACCTTACATGTTTGTCTTGTACTTTGTCTCTCAATTAATGATACATGATATATGTGTGTTTTGTCCTTGAGTGCATTATAGCATTCTTTCATATGTTTATAGCACTTATGTTGTCACAATAGATAGTAGCTGGATCGACGATCTCGTCTTGCATACTTTCTAGTAGCTATTTGATCCACATAATATTTTTACAATTCATAGTTGCAGAAACATACTCAGCCTCAACTATAGACTGTGATATAATACTTTGTTTCTTGTTTAGCCATGTAACTAGTCTATCTCCTAGAAAGAAAACTCCTCTGGTTGTACCCTTTCTATCATTAATGTTTCTATCTCAATCAGGATCAATATAGACTTTCATGTTAAATTCTCCCCCTTTCTTGTATAGTAGGCTGAAATCCTCAGTTCCTTTTAGATATCTAAAAATTCTCTTAACTACAGACATATGCATTTCCTTTAGATCAGAAGAAAACCTTGGAACAATCCCTACTGCGTGTAAAATATATAGTTTATCATGCACTACGTATTGTAACTTAGTAATCATGGATCGGTAAAGTGTCTCATTGACTTCTTGTAATTCATCCTCTTTAGATAACTTGCAGCCAGTGACCATCGGTGTTCCAACTGGTTTTGAGTCATCCATACCAAAGGATTTTAGGGTCTCCTTAATATATTTTTCTTGTGTAATATAGATCCCATCCTTTGCATGTTGAATTTGAAGTCCAAGAAAGAATTTGATCTCTCTAATCATATACATTTCAAACTCCTTTCTCATCTCCTCAACAAAATATCTGCACAATGTGTTATTGCCTCCAAAGACAATATCATCAACAAATATCTCAGCAATGAAAAATTTGTTAGTACTATCACATTTTAGATACACATTGTTGTTGTCACTAGTTCTTTGAAATCCTATTTTGAATAGATATGAATGCAATCTTTTATACCATGCTCGGGGTTCTTATTTTAAGTCAGACAATGCTTTGTGTAATTTCCATACCATTTCCTAGTCAATATTCTTAGCAAATCCTTCAGCTTGTTCCATGTATACTTCCTCTTCAAGAATACCGTTGATAAATACAAACTTAACATTCATTTGATAAACTTTAAATCCCTTATAAGATGCATATGCTAGTAGAATCCTTACTCCTTCCAATCTAGCAATTGGTGCAAAATTTTCACCATAGTCAATTCCTTCTTCTTGTGCATAACCCTTGCAAAATAATCTTGCCTTATTTCTGATTACATTTCCATTCTATTTTAGCTTATTTATGAAAATCCACTTAGTACCAGTTACATTCTTACCCTTTGGTCTTCGTACCAAAGTCCATGCATTATTCTTTTTAGTTTGATATATCTCCTACTTCATTGCTTTCATCCAATCTTTACTTTCTAAAGCATCTTTGACTTTTTTTTGGTTCAAATTCAAATATCAAGCATGTGTTTTCTCTTACCTTGCTTCTTGACAAAACTTTAGCATTCTTAACTCCAATAATTTTACTCAGTGGGTGGTGTCTCTTTACATAATTTTCAAACACAGGCTCAGTAGCCATTAGTATCTCTTCATTTCCATCATTCTGTGGAAACTCTCTTCTCATCTTCTTCCTTAGTTTGTTCTTTTAGTAAGGTGTCAGTAATCTCGGTTTGTACATAGAAAAATCTTTGATAATACTTGGGTTCCTTCTTGCTTTCTTCATCATTCTTTTCTGCAAATTCATCAATTCTCACATTTGCACTTTCTATTATTTTGTTAGTAGCCTTATTCAAGAATTTATAGGCTTTTCTCTTTGTAGAATATCCCAAGAATATTCCTTCACCTCCTTTAGATTAAAATTTACCATGTCTTGCATCTTTATGAATATAACACCTACTTTCAATACTTTAAAGTAACTTACATTTAGTTTGTGTCCATACCATATCTCATAAACTATTTTATTTGTACCCTTCTTTAGTTGTACTCGGTTGAATGTGTAAGCAACAAGGTTGACTGCTTCTCTCCAAAAGGTTAGAGAAATTTCATTCTCAATCATCACTATTATAGCACAATCCATAATGGATCTATTTATTCTTTCAGCTATACTATTCTATTATGGTTTTCTTGATGCAGACATCTGCCTCTTTATATCATGTTCATTGCAGAAGAGTGTAAATTCATAAGATGTAAACTCTCCGCCTTTGTCAGATCTCAGGCATTTAAGCCATCTTCCTGCCTCTTTTTAAAATCTAGCCTTATACCACTTAAACATTTGGACTGCATCAAATTTTTCTTTTAAAAATATAACTAACATCATTCTAGAATAATCATCAACAAATAATATGAAGTATCTATCTCCATAATAGCTATGTGCTCTCCTGGGACCACATAAGTTAGTGTGTACTAGTTCCAAAATACCTTTTGTAGTACAATATTTTCTTTTAAATATTGATTTAGTCATCTTACCTACTTGACATCCCTTACACATTACATTCTAAAGTTTATCTAAACTCGGTAGACCTGTTACTCTATTTTTCTTACTTACTTTGATCAAGTTATCAAAATTAACATGACACAACCTTTTGTGTCATAGCCATACATCTTCAATCTTAGAAATCAGAAAAATCTTTGTGGATGTATCAAGGTAGAATATATTACCTTCAGATTGACCTCTGGTAGAAATCAAAATTTCCTTCTGATCAAATACTTTCACCTTCTTGTTTTGAAATTCCAGTCGGTGCCCTGTATTGTTTAACTATGCTATACTCAACAAATTGTATTTCAAGCCTTCAACTCAATAAGCATCATCACACTTAGTATTATTTAGTATAATTATAGATCCTTTTCCCTTTATAGGATATGGGGCATCATTTCCAAATCTAACATTACCACCATTGTGCTCTTTCAAAGTAATAAACTTATCAGTATCACGAGTCGTGTGGTATGAGAAATCATTATCTATAATCCATGTGCCATTTTTACTTACTTGTGATATTAGGGATTTTTCCTCAACACACCTTTCTTCATCAGAATCATCTTTAATAGAAACATAAACAACTTCTATTTCATCATCGATGTCATCATTAGATGAACCTTCTTCAATAATGCAGCATGTTTTCTTTCCTTTGTTCTTAAAGTCTCTAAATCTTCCGAATCTATTCTCGGTCTTGTTGTTTTCGATGGTATATCTCTTATTATTAGTTTTAGGACAGTTAGAAGCTATGTGACCAATCTTGTTGCATAATTGTTTTTTTCAAAGGTAGCTTACCTTTGTACTTTCCTTTCCCTCTCGGTAGCCTTCTAGCCAATAATGCTTCAAATTTAGCTTCATTCTTTTCATCGTTAGCATATAGGTCTTCAAGATCACTTTTACAACTATAAAATATTTCACTAGCACTACTTATATATCCATCAATAGATCTAGAGTCTCTAGACTTCCCACTAGTCAAGGATAATTTGAATGCAGATTCAATCTTAGAAGTAGTAGGAAAACTATTATCAAAATCATTCAGCTCAAAAGAAGTAGAATAGTGGCATCCAAGGTAACAACCATCTGTGGAATAGATATTAGCTCTTGAATAGCAGACACTCGGATGACATAGATAGGTAGTAGTGTTCTAAGAATATTTCTTGTAACAAATTCTTCATTTATGGTTCCTCTAGCACCTTTAATAGAATTAGCTATCTCTTTTAGTATTGTGCTATATGTAGCAATGTTTTCTCCTTCTTTCATTCTCATTGATTTAAACTTTCCTCTTAAACTTTCAGCCTTAGCCTTCTGAACATGTTGATCTCCGCCATAAATGAGTGTAAGCTTATCCTGCATCTGATTAGTTGTATCACATCCATCTAAATCATTGAACTTTAAGTCGGTGAGAGTAGAAGCTATCTCTATCATTACTTGTGTATGTTCATGTCTTTCCCTTATCTGCTCAAGTGTTAAAGGACCAAATAGTGGAGGTGAGTATTCATTTTCAAGATGATTCAGTGCATAATCTTGCATGCTAGATATGTGAAGCCTCATTCTATTCTTCCATGTAGAGAAGTTATTCCTACTCAACTTCGATGTTTCCCTCTTATACATCTTTGGATCTTTAACTCAAGTACCTTCAAACTTATCTTCTCAGAGCACTAGCTCTGATAGCAATAGTTGGTTTACCCTACCAAGGATAGTTTATTGAGGGCGGGGGGGGGGGGGGGGGGGCNGGATCATGTCACTCACAAGGATCGTGACAAATTTCTTGAGACACAAATAGAGTTCCAGGTGATTGAAAATGAAATAGGAAATATAACAAGGAGGAGGTTGATTTTGGTGACATGACTTCTATATAGGCATGGGAGATGGAGGAGTTCCTTTAATCAACAATCAATCAAAGACAAATCATAGTCTCTAGATAATTAAATAAATGAAAAATCTACTTGCAATGACATTTGAAGACAATGCTAAAGTAGATTCAATCCAAGACATGAACATTGAAGTGAGAACTATCAGAAATAACAAAGGGGAATACAAAATGTTGGCTCTAAATTCATGATACAAGAAGATAATAATTTGAAAGACAGCTTTCCTTTGTTTAAATATATTTATGACAGAGGTCATATGGATGCAATAGCGAGCCCAACATATAAGGATGAATAATGATAAATAATATATCCAAACATTTTGGTTTGAGAGGCAAATAAAAAGTCACCATATGGGAAAATCATTGATTTGTTAGTTTTAAAGGACCAGTTACTGAATATTTGAACGATCATGGAACTCAAAGGGGTAGTGAAAGATGCCCTTAAATATGTGATTGAGAGAGAGAAGAAGCGTCTGCATTCTGATTCCCTGTGCTCTTTGAGGCATGAGTGCGACTCAATCAAAGTCCTGGGCAATTTGAATTTCAGTTAGTTCAATAGAAGGTGGTTTTTTATTTTCAAGCATGAATTTTTTATAGGGCAAGGTGATCTTTTAATCATTTGTTTTGCATTTGAAGAAAGGGAAGATTATATGGTAATTCTTTGAGTTTAAATATGTTTTTTTTTCTTCTTCTAATTGTGGCTAATCTTTGCATTATCTCAATTGTTTTAAAATGATTTCCTATTCAATATGATCATGCACATGTTTATAACAAAACTGATTTTTGGTTATTCATGTATCTGAAAGGGAAAATATCAAATCTCCTTTTGGTTTATCTATGATAGGGAGCTCAGTAAATGGTCTTTGTACCATCTGTCTCTTTTTCGCTTCGCTTTTCAATCCATGATTGCAATTGGTCCATAGTGATGGGTAATTGTTAGATGTATTTCTTGTTTTTTTCTCAAAAGCATACCTTTATTAGATCCATTCATTGAATATATTATGCAAGAGAGTTGTACCCTATAATTCAGAGAACAAACTATGCACAGTTTGTTCAACTATTGTGTAATGGAAAGGGTTTTCAAGGGTTGGAGTCAAATTAAAGTGAAATTCCAATCTGTTAACCAACATATTTTTGGCGACTCTACTAGGGATTCAGAATCGATAGATCAGTGCTTTCTGCCCTCAGCTATGATAGTTTGAAGGAATATACATAAGTGGAAGTAAAAAAATCAGATCCTTATATTTCTCTGCATGAGCAGTTACAAATGAAGACATCAAGTAAAATTGCAAATGCCAAATTAGAGCTTGGATATAGGAATAAAATTCAAAACAAGGAGCACAAGAAAGAATCACACACATGTACTAGTGATAATTTAGCACAAGAAGACCAAGCGGAACACCCCACATATTTAAACAATTACATGGAATTTTCTCCTAGTGCGGTATGCCCTCCTCTGTTTTCAAATTTGCAGAGAATAAAAAATAATAATTTATATGATACACATTAAATCAATCAGCTTTCCACAATCCATTTAAATTTAATGCTTGAATTTCTAGTTTTGATTGTGTATGTTTTTTAGCATCTAAAAAACATATACAATCAAAAACAGAAATTCAAACATTAAATGATACACATTACCAGCATAAAAAAGAAAAGAAATTTTGTTTAATAATTCCATGAATAGCCACAAGAAAGTCCCCCGATCAAATTAGGAATAAAGAAATAGACTCCCTCCTAACATGTGGGAAGATTGAGCGATCGTTTATAGCTGCCGAAAAAGACATTGAAACGGCATCGCAATGGAATTCTGAAGGTGTTTTTATTTCAAATTAGTGTGTTGAAATTTCAGGAGATAACTCTACGCACAACAAATGTGTCGCACTTCCCTCTTCACTGGTTGAGAAGGAGAACCGCTTCACTTATAACCCGAAGTAGGAACAATCAAAGGTACCTTATATAATAACGACAATCATATTGAAGGAGGTATAACTATTTCTGAGCTTATATTCACCCCAAGGACTTATAAGATCTTTCACTTTTAAGGAAAATAAGAGAGCAACGCAAGAAGAAGTAGCAATATTAAAAGATGAAGGAAGTGCCGAAACCCAAAGCGGTAGAGACACCTATGAAAGAATGAGGAAATTAGCTGATGAAACCACAAGAGAGGTCTTAGACCCAAACCAAGAGGGAGATGTCCACTATAGAACTCTGAAAAACTCCATTACAAAGAGTGTTGGGTTAGATTATTTCAATAATATCGCACATGAAGAGGTAGGAGAACTATCAACTGTTG
Source organism: Thuja plicata (assembly GCA_018584345.1). NCBI lineage: Eukaryota > Viridiplantae > Streptophyta > Pinopsida > Cupressales > Cupressaceae > Thuja > Thuja plicata. The sequence continues at coordinate 2,134,957 of MU224049.1, read as the reverse complement.
TTACATATGTGGAGGCATTTGAAAAGACCTTGACAAAAGACCGTGCGACTATTTCAGTACCTATATTGGATTTTCTTCTTTGCTGGTAGTTAACACCAATTTACGTTCTTTGACTCTTGAAGCAGCTTGTAATCTGGCCAAGGAATTATATACGTCGGTCTGGTTCGAGCCCGTATCATTTCCAAAGATTCCTAGAGCTAGAAACCTTTTAAAAATTGTTTCTTTTATTCCACCTCGTGAAGTGCTGCGTAATAAGCTTAACTGTTTTAAAACCAACCTTAGTGTAACATGTAAAATTGCTTCAATTAAATGCTTGATTAAATTTTTTATAAGCTGTTAAATTTATTGCAAACATTTTTTCCATCAAATTTTGGAACGTACTCTATGATTCATATTGTTGTACTCTATGATTCATATTTTTTTGGAACGTACTCTATGATTCATCATTACAATATGGACCACCCAAAAAAATTTATAGATTGGAAATCCAGTATTTTGAAATATTTGAGTTTTATTTTATAATTAAAAGAATCTGTATCTCCAAATATTTGGATTTTGTTTCACTATTATTTCCATTTAACACCAAATCAACATTCCTAATTAATTCTACGCTACGCTACCCATTTATATTTTCATTGCCATTTTCCTCCCTTTTCCTCTTACTCTTCTATGTTTTCCGAAGTGAATCATATATATGCCTCAATTCAATTCAAGTTTAGATCTTTCTCGCAGCATCATTAAATATCATGGGCGTTCTCTTATCAGTAAATCACATCAAAAGTAACACAGAGTTGAAACATTTTACCTCTACAAGGAAATCAAAATCTGTCTCATACAACCGAGAAGCACAGTAAAACCATAGAATTCTTGTCCAACTTCAATGTTTATTACAATCCGGCGAAGAAAATGCATTATCCATCATCTCAGTTCTATCAAATAAGAATTAAACTTTACCAGATTAAAGGCACACGAATTAACAGAGAAGGAAAACTTAAGGAAGGAAAAAACTTTCAAACAATATTATTACTTTTCTCTATATTTTGTAAATAACAAATTATGTAAAAAATGGGGCAAAACATAGACAGAATGTCACGAATGAATGAGAGACGACACAGGATGAATCATAAACAGCAGGGGATAAAGGAGAAATGCTTAAGATGTTGAGTCTAGTTTCTTTCAAATGACACCCATCCTCAGAACTGAATGTCATTATCTATGCAGCACCCAAAATGACTTATTTATTATAATTGACCCCCCCCACCCAAATCTAGAATTGAAAAGTTGACCTAATTGGACTAGCACCAAAGAAAGCACCAACAATCACAGAGGAAGTAAAGCTAGAATCAATGGCTGAGGTGGGAGCAGCTCCAGCTCAAATAAAAGCCAGAATCAATTACAGTAAATGGGTGGTTTTGGGTGTTGCATAGACGTTGCCGATCTGAAGACCCTTTTAAATATTTCGAAGCTCTTGTTAATCTATATTTTGTGTCTTCTTTCTCAGAACCCAAAAAACCAATATAACTATTATCAAAAGCACCATGAACCAAAATAATATGAACCAAAGCTCAAAATTCAAATGCAAACTCTAAAAGAGTAAACAAGCGATTAAAATGAAAATGAAAACATACCTCAAAGAGACTTCGTTTCAAATGCAAAAAAAATTAAAAAAATCCTTCTGTCCCTATTGGCATGATTGCATTTTGGCCCCTGTATAGCCATTTCGCGAATCCTCTGTCAAGTCTGTTTAGTCATTCAGCCGCCAAATCCTCCATTACTATCTTATACATCTCGATCGCTTTTGGTATTTTTTTTACAGCTTTAGTCAATCTCTCTTATAGTTATTTCTTCCCATCTTAATAGTGCCTCTCGCGTACCCCCAGGCCCTCCATCTACAATGAGATTGTAATAAATTTTTTATTTTTTTATATCTTCATGTAAATGCCTTCTTTTAGTAGATTACAGTGCTTGCTGTTCCTTTTCCAAGCAAACTTTGTCATCTGAAACATCAAAAACATTCTTAAATATAAATGTTTCTACGAAATTAGATGATATGGTAGTAATATTATATAGTGTAACTTGCATTTAAAAGCAAAAGACCTGAAAATTGGAATTAACATTGAAGTTTGCAGTTGTACTAGTTTAGTATATACTGTCTCACTGGGATTCCCATGCAGTCAAAATAGCGAATCGATTCGCAACAAACAGTTCGAGAAGTTTAAAGAGATATAATAGTCTTGGAAAATTGGATTTCAACAGATGAATCCCCAGACCTCCATTGAAGAAACAATAAAAGCATGAAACTATTACTGAACATATGATTTTATCACGTATTATTAGTACATATAAAATCTCTGCATAAGTTTATAATTAGAGTAGAATTTGACATCCGACTTGCTGATTCATTTCGAGGGCAATTTGGTCAAGAAATATGGGCCAAAATGTTTGTAATTAAAATGTGCATCTAGTTTAATAAAACTATTTATATAAGATGAAAATATTTTGGCAATTGCATAATTTGAAAGTATATTGGATATAATGGTAATTTGGATATAATGGTAATTTGGATGTCTTTGACATTTATACGATCAAAGTCAGAAAATATTTTGACAATAGGAAAGAGGTACATTTTCTAGATATATAATATATTTTAGTAGGAATACAAACCAAATGTTTATGACTTATGACTTGAACTTTCAATATATTTTTAAGGTACATCTTCTAGATATATATAATATATTTTTGTAGGAATACAGACCAAATGTTTATGACTTATGACTTTAACTTTCAATATATTTTTATATTTTTACTGGATCAATAAGTACTTTAAATACTCGCTCCTTGACTCCTTTATCATGATAGCAAAAGCCATCTCCAAATACATAGAAACATTGCATTCCTCTGCTTATATTGAAGCATAACTCCTCCCAATCAAGAAACTCATTATTTGGGTTTAGAAATTCCCATGTCAATTCCTTAAGAGACTGATCAAGGAGTTCCTTGATGTGACTTAATGACTCGTCTTCTGAAAACTCAGGATGATCCTTCATATAAGAGGAAACGGCTGACGATGTTTGTCCATTAAGCTTATCATCCTTCAGACAAAATAATAAAAATAAAATTGTTAGTATTGTAAACATAATAACATTATCATCACTATCTATTTAAAAAATTAAAATCAAAATTAAAAAAACCTGAAAATCATGAGCATCATCAACTAAACGTGTGCACAACCATATTAGCTCATGGAATCTTGATTGATTATTAAAAATATTCTCTATAGCATTGTCTGTTAAAATAGGGGCTGATAAGAGGATGGCATGCAATGCTATTGGTCCAACTGCTGCAGTTGTTGCAGCAATCTTCATGTACTCATTATAAGTTGGAACATATCCACTTTTATTCCATCGTGCTTGTTGTAAACATCCTTCAATATAATCTGTCCACTGATACACAATATATATACATTATAAAATATAATTAATAAAAATGAATATATCACTTATCTCCTTTAATTTACTTAATAAAAATTTACTTCTGTCAAAATAATTATTCAATATGAAGATGAAATAGTGTCATTTCTATCAAACTAGATTATAACATGTATGTGTATATAACAATTATAACATTATGATTAATTTAAAATGTAAATTGCATTCTTATTGAGTTTTTTTTTCAGGAAATATACTTACTGTTTTTGTTATAAATTGCATCATATCCCGCCCCTGCTTTTTTGCAGCATCACTTGCCAATTCATGTATTGTTTTAAAAGCAAATTCTATGACTCTCTTGAAATTGTTTGGAATATTTTGAATAATAGAAGTATCCCAGCCTTGAACAATGGCCTTAGTAATAATTTCAATTTGCTCAAGAGTTAAGTGGTCATCAAAAAGGTCATCGAAAACAGTAATGATGGTTGTTGATTTTACCACAGCCATTCTGCTACTACTAAATTCCACCTCATCTGCAATACCAACTCCAAGCAAGAGATACTCAATTGTACGTTGTCTAGTTGTAATTAATTTTGATACTCCAGAATCTGCCCACCAACTGTCATAAAAATAATCAGTATTATTTTTCTAAAATATTAAGAAAATATATATTTTAATCATTATAATATAATAGATAAATCATTGTAGAACTCTATTATATTAAAAAAGATTAAATAACATATATGTGTGTGTATGCAAATATAATCTTAAAGTTCGTTTTTTTTAATATTTTTAAAGAATTAAGATTTTAGAAATATTATCAATAATTTATTCAATTTTGTTATTGTATGTAAATTATAAAGTTGATGTTCACTGCAGTATGTCTTCATTTTTAACATATTGTGGTACAATAATTTATAACATTATTTTTGGATTCTTTTAAAATTTGATTCATCATAACATAATTCACTACAATATTCATAGATAATATGTAATGTGATAATGATATTGAATGTTAAAAATAAATATTACCAATACTAAGTTGATATATTTAATTGTTATTCAATTACTTATCTTGTCATAATATTTTAACCATTTATTTTTAAAAATACAAAAAAAAAAAATTTATATGATTATGATAATTACCTAGAGAGCTTCTTCATCTCCATCTTGTATTGAAACTTGGCCAACTCTAAAATCCTCTTATCCTTTAACCTGAAAAAATGGAAAAAAATATATTACTAACTTAAAAAAGCTTAAAATTCCTTAATGACTCCAATTTATGAAAACTTTTTATAACAATATTTTAGAACATCTACCTCAAAATATCGAGCTCATATATTTCTATGAAATTGCGTGCCTCCCATCTCGAAAATGTTCGATACCATTCATAGAAGACCGCGTATTCAACCTTCAAAATTGAAATATAAAAGACTAATCAACCTAAAAGTTAATCATTTGATTTGTTCATTCCTTTCATCTGCTTAAATGAATTCTTTCAGTTGAATGGATTTCTTATACAAAAAAAATACCTCTTTCAGAAAACTTATCATATGTGTATCACCAGGTTTGTCTAATATTTTCTTAAGATATGCAGAGCTAGAAACTTTAGCCTCTTCCATAACTGTTTCACCAGGAAATGCCACACTAGAACATCTTAAAAGATTGAGCACGCTTCTCATTACATGTTCTTCTTCAATCTTATTCTGATTGTTATCTTTATTTTCTTCGCAGAGAGAGAACAGGCCATTTTTGTCCTTGAAATTCTCCAATACATCTTCTCATAGTAAAACGCATAAATAAAGTATTAATTGATATTGAATAAAATAAAATACATCGTGAGAAATATAGTGAGTTATTTCGTGGATGCAAAGATATTTTTCATTTTTCTAGATGCGAAGATATCATAGGACAGTGAATTATTATATACCTGCACAGACATCATAATGATGTGTTCGAAGAAGTCTGAGTCCTAAAGCTGCAGCACTCAAATTTCTGGCAATGCTTTCTCTTTGTAATCCTAAACCCACACTTTCATCCCATGATCTGCATCCATATATTAAATGCATTTCCTTTAGCTATTTCTATATTTCTATACCATTGTAAATATATAATATTTTAACAAATATCTAGTTTTTAACTTTTTTTTTGGGCTTCTTCTATCTATGTTTTTCAAAAATATAAATATGCTAGTTTTTTTATTTCTTTAGGGAAAAAAAAAACTAACAACAAATTAAACAGACCTATCTTATAGAGTAGAAATTAGTTTTAATTTATTTGTTAAAAATAGAAATATAATTTAATTTATCTTTTCTCTCATATGTATAAATATTTTTTACCTTATTTCTTTTTTAATAAAAGTATGCCAGTATACATCACAACCAACCAACATATGTAATCGATATTAAGACACTATTTTGTCTGCGTAAATTTTTTAACATTGAAATGTATTAAAAGAGAAATTTAACGGACCGGTAAACGTAATCAAGAGCCTCTTTTATCTCAGGCTTAAAATATCGATCTATTCCCAGGCATTGCAATGCATCCACCATCTCAAGCCGCTCCATTAGATCGCCATCACCAGTTTGCATTTCTTTTAACAAGATTTTGACTTCCTTAACCAGTGTTTCAGCACGTTCCCGATATTCAGGTTCCTGAAATATATACAATCAGCATGGAAGAGAAATACCGAAAGATTCTAGAAGGAAAAGATTTTGTTGTGAATTGAAATACAATGTAAGAAGATATTTACCCCGTAAGGTGTTTCCAAAGATTGCACAAAATCATCGTCCCAGCGATTGTGTGATCTACCAGGAATAGAAGAACCGCTTTCTCCCGTCAAAATCGACATTGGCTTTTATACAATAGATATTTTGGGTTCCTGCAGTCTCAACAACTAAACGTCTAATGCTTGTGCTTAAGTTCTACTTGTACACTGCTATTTATACTATTGATGTTATTTACTGTTCGATGACGTGTTAATGCGTATTCTGACAATAAGG
>MU224049.1:2090387-2116857 GCA_018584345.1 Thuja plicata | reverse complement strand
TGCGCCTCTGATCTCAAGCTCTCTTGGTCTTGATAATCCAGTATAACAAGGGAGTCATCTCAAGGTTGTGGGACCTCTACTAACCGAGATGAGACCTCCAGATTCTAGGTTGGTTCCTCTTGGATAATCACCTTAGCTTGCTCTTAAACAGGAAAGTAAACTTGAGGGGAAAAGGGTTAGAAAGATTGCATGGAAAGGGAAATAACTGAAAGCAAACTACCTACTAGGTGATGCACCAAATTTGACATGAAAACATAACACACATAGGATTAAGCCCTGAGTCAACTAACTTTGAATTGGAGGTAAAACACAAATCTCTTGTATAGGCATGCATAAATATTTCATAACAAGGTCATGATTAAACCTGTTAAGAGGAAAGACTTCACAGTTAACAGCTCAAACAGAGACACTAGTTACAACCTGCAAGAAGACATACTCTTCTGCAAGTAGATGCTACGAAGGGACATGATTAAGAGGAATAAAAATCATTCATAGTTAACCCATCAACCACCTAAAATGCATACAAACCAGCAGAAAAGAGACAAGGCTGACACAATTCAATAAATCGATTCCAAGAACTTCAAACTCTGCATGTTATTTCTCACAATGAGTTACAGACTCATGCACAAAAAATACACCAAGTACAGAGAAAATGTCACAAAGCATGCCTCCTTACATAAATCCAAACTTTTTTAAATTACAACTCTTAGGCTATATATATCTTTCTTGACCATCTTGGAATCCCTTAAGGATGCAACAAGCTTCGGATGGTCTAGAAAACCTAACCCTAAAGCCACAAGAGAGACAAAATAAAAAGAGAGAAGAGGTGGTGAAATGGCCAAGTCAAACAGATATTAACAGATATTTCTTGTTCTTCTCCATGATCTGGCGACTGCAATCTGATTTTGTAGATGGTAGCTGGTAACATTTATGTTGAATTCAGATAGCTGTGCTCACCTGTTCACCTACATTCTCTTTTTACAATAACTGTCCCTCTTGTCTTTGAACAGTGCAGTGCCAAATGTCCACCTGATTCATCACCCAAGACTTCTTCTTCCTCTACAGACTTCTTTCTCGGGTGTAGTCATCACTTCCTAAGCTTTTACTTCATCATCCAATGGCCACTTGAAGTCCTGAGTATTCTGCACTCGTGTAATGTCCTTTTCCCTTTTTACCGATATTGAAACAAATCTATTTCAAATATCAGCAAACTATTTTATGCACCATTTCCTAAAATTTTGGAATTCTCTAATGAAACTGGGAAATGATGCAAACTGAGCTATCTATCTTTCTTCTACAAATTCGGGCTCTGAAAACCTTCATTAATTCCATCATCACACAGTCGCAGGATGTGCTAAACTAACCTTTGATTTGGGTGACTGAGTGACATTTGTTTCCTTTCTGCATACTTTGTTTGATCACATACTCGCTCATCCTTTTACTTGGTCTCTTAGTCACCCAGTCGCAGACTGCGCTACTATCCTCTAGTTTCATCTCGCGACATGACGACAATGTATTTTTCTTATCCTTGGCTGACCTGAGTCACCTCTGGCGACTAGGCGACACAAATGAAATCAAAGTCGCGAAGAGTTAACATTAACCCATCATTCTTTTTGCGACTTTGCTACAAACTATTTTGCTTAACCTTCACGGTTGTCTCCTTCTTGCTGAATGCTTTCTTTCTGTCTCGAGACTGCGTGACAACCCCTAGTCACCAAGTCAAGAGAACTTTTTTCGTAGGGCACTTTGCTTCCCGGACGTCACGACCGCTATTGGATCTTCTTATTTTTTAATCTAACGACCGTCGCATAATCGCCAGATATTACTGCATACCCTTAAATCTCTTTGCGATTCCATGACAGAAGGGAAAAACACTTAGTCTCATAGTCGCTGAATCCTTTCTTCTTCTTCTGGCGATTTGGAAACAACCCCTTAGTGTCCATCCATCTTATGACACATGTCACATAGCTATTTGTTCACTTTCTGCACACTGAAGAACTGAGTCATCACCCCGATCTGGCGACATCCCGACTGAGGATCACTGCAGACCACAGACAGTCAGTTTCAAAGTCTTGATTAAAATCACTTAACCACCATACCTTTTCAAGACCACGTGACTGAAGGCTTTGCCTAACTGCTAACTGTGACTAGTTTGGCGACAAAGCGACCGAAGGTAATCGCGAAGTCGGAAGACATTTTCTTAACTGTTAAAAACTTCATGCGATCACCCGACTGAAAGGGAATCGCTAAGTCTGAGAACACAGAAGGAATATGCTATTTCTTTACGAGACCACGCGACATAAAGGAACCACAAAGTCGGGGAGAGAAAAGGAATATTCAGCCAGGATCTCGCGGCAAGGCGATTCAAATAAAACACATGCCCTAAGTGACTGAAAAAGTAACTGCGAAATAGAACGCGCCAAGGCTTAGGGTTTAAGGGATTTATTAATTTGACAAAGGCTTAGACTTGAAGACTTGAAAACATGACAGAGGTAAGGCTATACTGAACAAGAAGTAGCTGAGCTGAGAACACCATTAACTGAGATGCACCCTCCAATCCATTCAAAACATAGTAAATTCACCCGATTGATCTTGGTACCGAAAATCGGTAAACAGGCACTTTTAGGAGGGATAAAGGGATTGGACGGTCACACAGGGTAGACCAGGCCAAATTGCATAGGATGGAAAATTTAGGCAATAGTACCTTGATGGATCACCTAAAACATAGGACAAGAAACCAGAAAATAAGGAAACTATCCACAAGTACAATTCCATCATATTCACGTTAGTATATCTGTTGAAATTTGTAACATCAGAAGACAATTTTAAGAAAATTCTCATAGTTTTAACTAAGATAGAGGGTTAAAAATCAATGTAAGTGACCACCAAAATGCAATGGAGCTAACATGATATGAAGATAAAATTAATTCTCAAAGTTCAAAATGAATAAGTTGGGTACGAAAGTATTTATCAATGCTCCAATGAAAGAAATATAATAATAGACAAATGACCATAGCCAAGGCCATCTAATGAAAACTAGAACAACATTGTGTCAATCACATGGATATAGATAGTCTACTAATGAGTTATCTCACTACAAGAGAATGGGTTGCAACTCCACCACCTGCGTAACTCACGATCTAAGAAATGAAGTATGCAGTGTATTATCACATTAGTATATTTAGCAAAGAAATATGAGAAAGACAATGATAAATAAGTAGAACATGTGACTCAAGCACTAGCTCAACTCAAGATCCTATTTTTCTAAGCATGTTTACCGTTGTGTACCATAAGACAAGATTATGAGTAGTAACAACATATTGTCTTCAAATAAATAGGAAATCCAACAAATTTCAAGAAGGATTTTAAGAACATCATCCTCACTATGAGGAAAAAATAAAGATGGATCAAGTTGATAAACATCAACTGAAGTAAGTGTGTAACAATAAGTGGATGGAGAGAAACTCCACAGAACCCTATATGAAAGATAAGGTAACTGAGATTCAGATCAACTAAACACCATGTAAAGTTAACCTTAGAAAATGGGCACCATGCACAATCTAACCAAAATGCAACAATGTGCATATAATTTAAGATGGTATCAAAACCATAAAAAATGCAACTAAGTACATATAGGGATGGTATAAAACCATAAAATTGCAACTATGTGCAAATAGAGATGTTATAGAACTAGAAAAATGTAACTATGTGCAAATAGATTTATAGCAATTCAAACTAGTCAAAACGAAAAGAATGAAATAGTGTAAGATAATCTCACAAACCTGAATAATGAAGATAACCAAAGTGATAAATGGAAGAGAAATATTAATGTTAAGGATATCAGTTAGAAACTTCATTGAGGGTGGACATGACTACTAATTTGAAAGCATGAAACTTTCTTGTAACAAATTTATAATTGAGAATCAAAAGGGTTGAAGGAAAAATAATTCTAATTGTCTCATTCCCTTTTGATTTTAAAGAAACGTATGTTTTAACAAAATAGATTGAACAAATTAAGAGATAATACAATTATTAATAGAGTTAAATGTAAAAATTATTTCAATTTAACTAAATGTTAAACAATAGAATAAGAGAGGAATTGTAAGAGATCTACCAATGTTAAACAAACTAGATAACTATGTTAGAAAATAATGTTAAGTGGTAAATAATATTAAGGGAAATTTTAGAAGAAAAGAACAATATACTATGGACTGCTATGTTTGGTTCGCAAAATCTTATGTGGTCCAACAAGAAGAAGAAGAAGAAGTCTATAAGGTGAAAGGTATTTTATTATCTTGATTGATGATTATTGTATAATGAATTGGGGTGTATTCTTAAGACAAAAGACTGAGGGATTAGAAAAAAATAAAGATATTTAAATTACAGTTCAAAATAAGGCTAATAGAAAATTCAAATGCTTAAGATGTGACATAGGAAGAGAGTTTGTAATTGATGAGTTTGACATCTTTTATGAGAAGCATGGTATTAGATGATAGCTTTCTTTCCTAGGACACCACAACAGAATGATGTTGTGCAAAGATTAAACAAGACTACACAAGAATTACCTATGTGTATGATCAAAGATGAAAAGATACTAGAAGTATACTGGAAAGAAGCTATATAAAAAATTTATACACTTTACTCAAATATTATTTTAGAAAAACTATGTTAAGACTTGATATGAAATATGACATGAAAGGATATTCAAATAGTGAAGTGCTTCAAAGTTTTTAGAAGAAAATGCTACATTTCTAGAGATGAAGGAAATCTTAGAAAATGGGACAACGGAGCATATGATGGTATATTTATAGGATACTCTACAAGAAGAAAAGTATTACAACAAGAGATTAAACAAAATTGTAGAAAGTATAGATGCAAGAGTTAATGAATTTTTTCAAAGGGCTAAGATATATGTAAGAATGATATTAATATTATGAAGCTATGGGAAAAGAATAAGATAAGAAAATAAAAATAAGAAGATAAGAAAAAATAAATTTAGGATGCTCCAGCATGAGTATAAAAAACTCCAATATATGTTAAAAATGATCACTAAAAAATTAGATCATTTGAGATAAGAAAAAATGAGTCATTACTAGAAGAAAATCTACTAAAAATAAGTTTTAGTTTGCCTACTTTTCGAGACTGAACCTAGGAAAATTGAAGAATCTTGAAATGACGAGAATTAGATGAAGGAAATGAAAGAATAATTGGATCACACTGCGAAAAATTAGATTTTAGAACTTGTTCTTTGATTGGAAGTCAAAAATTTTATTGGAAAAAGTGGGTGTTATAGAATAAATTAGATGAGGATGGACGAGTTGTGAGGAACAAGGTAATATTGGTCTCCAAAAGATATAATCAAGTTGGGGGCAGTTATTTTGAAGTAAACTTTGGATCTGATTGCCTGAATAGAAGACATTAGGATATTTTTGACATTGGTAGTATTAAAGAATTTCAAAGTCTACTAGATGGATGTTAAGTCATAATTTTTGAATGATGATCTAAAAGAAAAAAGTTTACATTGAAAAACAAATAAATAATTAACTTATTAGATGTTCCAAATATCATCTAAAAATTGAAGACCATCTATGGATTGAAGCAAGCCCCTAGATCTTGGTATGGGAGAATAGATAAGTATTTAATGGATTAAAATTTTTAGAAAGGATCTAATAACATTAATTCCTAATTCTTGAAATTAAATCATAAAATGTCCTAGGCATTGTTTTTTATATGGACAACTTAATATTTTGAGGAAATAATGACACGTAAAAGAACTTTTCTAGTAAAATATAGGATGAATTTGAGGTTTCCCTGATTGTTGAATTAAATTTCTTCCTTAGATTGCAAGTTAATTAAAATAATGAAGCTTTATGTATTTCTTATTTAAAGTATATGAGAGAGTTGTCGAAACTTTTTGGGTGTGTGATCTTATGACCATTGGATATAAGAGGATGAGAGAAGATAACTCCCCCATGGTAGATGAAAGAAAGTAAAAATAAATAATTAAAAGACTCTTATACCTCACTGATACATGAAAAAATATCATGTATCATGTCTATCTAGAAGCTATATTCTAAAAAAAACCCAAGAGAGGCACATATTTTTGTTGTTATGAAAATATTTGAATATTTTAAACAAACAGAGGGATTCAGATTATGGTATTCCAAGAGAATAAAATTTTCCTTAAAATCCTACATTAATCAAGATTAGGGAGGTAATGTTGATGATATAATTAGAAATGGTGAATAATCTTTCCTTCGCTCCAAGTTAGTTGCTTTGTGAAGTACGAAGTAGGATTCACTATCATTGTCTACTTGAGAAGTTGAATACATTGCATATTATTCATGTTCTACACAAGTAATCTATATGAAATAGAAATTAAAGGATAATGATGAACCAATCCCAATTATATGTTATAATACCATTGTGATAAACATTTCCAAGAATCTAGTACAAAACTCTAGAACAAACCACAATTATATGAAGTAATTTTTTTTTAGGAAAAATATTTTTGGCCATTAAAGTGGAGCTCGAGTATGTGTCTCAAAAAGAGTAGGTTACAGATATATTTCAAAAATATTTGTGCAAAAATACTTTTGAGTTTCTCCAAGAGAGATTGGTGGTGTTAGCGGTTCCTAGTTGAAACTAAGTATCTTTCGCACTACATTTGTCCAGACTACTTACTAGACTTTCTTGGTTTTGACTAATGTATGGGGATATCCCTTAGGGGGAGCAGTGTGTGATTATCACCTTTGTAATTGATGTCAAAGGGGGGGGAGAGAATAAACGTGCTATGTGATTAGATTGTGTTTTTAATTGATTGATATTACAATAAATAATAAAGGGTGATATTGTTAAAAGAGGGAGATTTTTGTTGTTGTTATAGAGTTGTTATTAAAAAATGGTGGACTATACTGTAGAGCTGCTGATGTGTGAATATTAGTGGCATTGATGTAGTTTTGAGGTTTAATTGGTATGGAGGATAGTGGTCCAGAAGGATAGTTCTCTAAAATATGTGTTCTACTAGTGTATTCTGTGATGTTTATGTTTGACTATTATTTGGAATTTACTGATGTTCTAGATATGGTTTGTGGTAGTATGGTTTCATTTTTATTTTATTTTTTTATTTTTTTTCTATTTTAGGTTGTGTTGAAGTGGTCTAGATGTATAAATGCTAATGTTTTATTTCATATTGGGCTTCAGTTATTATGACATTTGTGCAACATGTTATTCAGTCAAGACAATGTGTGTGTGGTGTCAACCACTTTTTATTCCTCCCCACTATGGGAATTTTTAGTTTGGACCTATTTCAAATTTTGTTCTTGATGTCCAACTTGGTGATTTCATAAGATCAATATAAAAAAAGAGGATATTTGTGATGGATATTGAAGGAAGTTGTTGGAGGAGAATATCCATTAGATATAGTGTGTGTTAGTGAACTTATGAAGATATTCAAGATCTGATGGAGATGATGAAGACTGGGTGATACCGAGTATACATGGTTGTAGAAATGATTAGATCAGTTATTATTTTTTCAATAATTTCAAGCAATTGATTACTAATTTTTACTGTGTTATCATATCTTAAGTTGGAGAAGGTAAATGGGTGACAAATACAGATTAGAAAATGATGAAGTAAAGTTGATATAGTTGTTTTCTACTATATATTTGATGTTATCTAGTCGATACATTTGATTGATTAAGTCAAATACTGCCAAGAGTTAAGTTTCATATGCATTGAGTTACTCTACCAACCTAGACATATTCATTTAGTATAGATTTGTGTTAGTCGGTCACACTTACCAAGCACCAAGAATAAGCTAGACACCAAGAAGAAAGTAAAATCTTTTATTGAGTTACAAAGAAAGTTTACCAAGTAAAATATATTGATTTAAAGTGTTGATAAGATTAAATTTAATACGAAGATATGATGATATAGATGTTGATAAGGCTAAAGGAAGTTTGTTAGAAGATCTATAAACATGAAAATTCAAAGAGAAGATCTAAGAAAAATATTAAGTGGTTAAACCCAATTGTTTGAGTTCCAAGAACAAGTTCAACCTACGATGTAAAGTGAGTGGTTAACCAAGCTTAGATTTATGAACAAGTTGATTTAATGACTGAGTGCAATTGAAGGGAACCTAATCAAGGATATTAAGAGGCAAAATATTTTATATATAAGGAATGAAGAACTAACGAGTTACTAATGTTTGCGAGTTGAATTGAGAAGAAGAAGAAGTTGAAGAACAAAGTTACCGAGCAGAGTAGAGAAGTTGAAAGTGCAAATTCTAGAGTCTAGAGTAGCAATAAATGGAGTATGTGATGCTAGTATTCATTTCTAAATAAAGGATCTGACCCAAGAAAATGTAGTTTCTATATTTACATATCAAAGTGTATACTATTGATTAGTAGCATTTGTAACAGAGAAAATATCTTAACCAAGTGGATTTAACCATCCAATTTGTAAATCCTAGAAGTAGATGACATTCTTTCAGAGTTTTTAAAGATCTCTAATAAGGCCACTCCTAACAGGGTAAAGATCTTAATAGATTTGAGATAAATCCCCTAATAGGGTCATATCTAGAAAAAAAATTTGTAATCTTTAAGAGGATAAGCTTTGAATTGAGTGTACTTCAAAGGGTACATTTTTATTGTGGGTCACAATTCCACAGAGGTTTTTTTACCTTATTAGGTTTCCTCATTAAATCTGGTGTTACAAGTGTTTGAATGATTATTATATCTTTCTACGATGATTTATTAAGTTATTATTTATGATCTAAGTTATTTGATGAATCAGTTGTTACTGTATTTTGTTCTACCGAGTAAATCAATGAGCTAAGTTTTAAGTATTAAAGTTTTTTTTGTCTGAATCATTGCCCCCCTCTTATTGGACCAACAATTGGTATTAGAGATAGTTACTCTAATGTGTTAAGTTTAAAAGTACTTGAGTTAAAGATCTAAAGATGTATAAGAGGGAAGCACCTAAGTTCAATAGGGAAAATTTCTCTAGATGGAAAAAAAGAATGAGATTGCATGTGTGTGGTATAGTAGAGTATGAACTTTATTTTCTTGATAATCCTTATGTTACACCCACTACTTACCCTTTAACACATGAAGAGACAAGACAAAATCAAGAGTACACACAAGTCATGATTGAATTAGGTGCTAGACTCACCAACTAGGAATATGATTAACTTGATGGATGTAATACAACAAAAGAAATGTGGGATAAAATTATTTGACCTATGGTGGAAATCAACATCTTCAAAAGGCTAAAGCACAAATTTTGAGAGGAAAATTTGATGCAGTGAGGATGAAAGAAGGAGAAAACATAAGACCATACAACACTAGACTTAATGAGATTGCCAATTCTGTCAGAGGATTTGGTGGAACCATAACAATGGAAGATATTACAAGGAAATGTTGAGAACCCTACTACCAAGTTATGCCATATGTGTATCTTCCTTACAAGAGTTGAGATATATTCCCCAAGTTAATGTTTCACTTGATGCTACCATTGGTAAGTTGAGTGCAATTGAGATAAATGATTTTGACAATAGTTTTCTTGTTACATCTAAGATTGAATCTACATTTAAGTCATCTTTGAAGATTGGAAGATGTAAGGAATCTAGAGAAAATGATGGATATGTGAGAAGTGCCAGTGAGAGATTTTATAGTTGTACAAGTGGTCTAGAAGAGTTATATTCTGAATATGAAGAGAATGAGAGAGAATTTGAAACTTTGTTGGCTAGAAGGCTACAAAGAGCCAAAGGCAAATAACGAGGTAAGTTACCCTTAAAGTATTTTAGCTGCAACAAAATTGATCATATTTCTTCAAGCTATCCTGAGAAAAAAATGAAGAGAAGAAAGATAACAACGATAAAGAAAATAGACAATTGATTCAGGAGATTAAGAGAAGTTACAAAAAAAAAGGTAATAAATATTGTCATATTGCTAATGAAGACCTAAGTGAAGATGATTCAGATGAAAATGATGGTGAGGAAGTTGTGTATGTTTCTATTAAAGATGATTTTGATGGAGAAAAGATAGAAGAGACAAAAGCCCTCATATAACAAGTAAGTAAAATGAAACATGGATTATAGATAGTGGTTGTTCACATCACATGACTGTGACACACTTAAGTTTATTTCCTTTGGAAAACATGATGGAGGATTTATTAGATTTGGTAATGATTCTCCACACCATATGAAAGGTATAATTTCTTTAATTATACTAAATAACACAAGGTGTGATTATGTTTATTCGGTTTAAGGCTTAAAGTATAATCTATTAAGTGTGGTGCAACTGAATAATAGAGGTCACCGACTTGAATTTCAACATGGTAAAGTGAAAGTTATTTATAATAAGAAGAGTCTGATTGCCACTGGAGAACAATCTAAAGGTAATTTATTTTATCTTTATACTTCAATATTGAGTTGCATTTTTTTCTAAAATTGAAGATGTTTTGTTGTGGCACAAAAGGTTATGTCATAAAAATATTCACAACTTAATCAAAGTAAGTAGAAATAATAGAGTCAGAGAACTACTGAGATTGCAGAAACCTGAAAATGTTATGTTCAAAGAATGACAAGTAGGTCTGATGACTAAATATAGCTTTTCAAGAAAGATTTAGGTTACTCAAGGAATTCTGGATTTAGTGCATACTGATTAATGTGGACCCATGAGGACTCAAATTTATTATGGAAAAAAACATTTTGTTTTGTTTGTGGATGATTATTCTAGAATGATGTCTATAATGTTTTTAAAAGAAAAATCTAATGCATTTCAAATGTTTAAGTTGTACAATGCAAGAGTTGAGAAAGAGATAGTAAGACAGTTGAAATGATTGAGACCTATCAGAGGAGGTGAGTTTACATCTAATGAGTTTACACTATTTTGTAATGAAAATGGAATAAAGAGGTAGATTTTAGTACTAAGAACACTACATCAGAATGAAATTATTGAGAGAAGAAATAGATCTATTTTTTATTGTGCAAGGACACTAATAATTGAAAAAAGGAATATCATAAATTTTTTGGAGAGAAGAAGTCATTGCTATTGTTTAGACATTGAACCAAGTATAGATAAAGAAAGGTACCAAGAAGATGTTGTATAAAATTTGGTATGATAACAAGCCTAATGTTAGTTACTTTAAAGTTTTTAGAAGCAAATATTATATTTTCAAAGATTATAGAGAAGTAAAGTTTGATTCAAAAGGATAAGAAGGAATATCTTTAGGATATTCTACAAGGAGTAAAGCCTATAAATGATTGAACAAAGTTACTAATAAAATGGTGGAAAGTCCAAGTGTATGAATTGATGAATGTTTAGAAAACAATGATGAAGAAAGAAAGAAGGAACTAAAAGGTTCTGAGAAGTTTGTATATGTACAACCTAATGTTCCTAGTACCTTACCAAGATCACCTACCAAGGAGGAAGTTGAACATGGAGTTCCACAACACAATGATGAAAATGAAGCACCAAGACCTACCAAGCCTATTTTAAAAAGTATGTGAGAATACACCATTCCTCGAGCAAGATTATTTGAAATAAAGATGATGGAGCGACATGATTAGAAGCAAGGTAAGAGAAAGTACATGTTTAATATCTGCATTGGAACAAAAGAAATTTAAAGATGCATTAGACAGTGAAGATTGGATAAAAGCAATGAGAGAAGAGCTTGATCAAATTGAGAAGAAAAAGACATGGACATTAGTGCCTAGGCCTTAAGATAAAATTTTTATTGGTATTAAATGGATTTTTAGAAACTATTTAAATGTGCATGGAGAAGATATCAAAAATAAAGCAAGATTGGTTTGCAAAGGTTATGCACAAGAAGAAGGTATTGAATATGGAGAGACTTTTGCACCTATTGCTAGATTGGAAGGAGTTAGAATACTTCTAGATTATGCTTCTTACAGAGGATGCAAGGTATATCAAATGGATGTTAAATTTGCATTTCTAAATGGAATACTTGAAGAAGTCTACATTGAGAAACCTGAAGAATTCATTGAGAAAACTAACAAGAAAATTTTGTGTAAGGTACATAAAGCTTTATATGGTTTGAAACAAGCACCCTAAGCATGGTATGAGAGATTGGACTCTTATCTAATCAAAATAGGATTTTAAAGAACAAGAGATAATAATAATAATGTTTACTTGAAGTGTGACAGTGACAACAAGGTTTTGATTGCTGAAATGTTTGTTGACGATATTATTTTTGGAGGCAATGACACCTTATGTAAAGGATTTTCTGATGAGATGAGGAAAGAGTTTTAAATGTCAATGATTAGAGAGATTAAGTTCTTTCTAGGTCTACAAATACAACAAGTTACTGATGGGATCTACATTACACAAGCCAAGTATAATAAAGAGATCCTCAAGACTTTTGGTATGGAAGATTCCAAGTTTGTTGGAACATCTATGGTTACTGGTTGTAAATTATCAAAATAAGATGAGACACAAGAGGTGGATAGTACTCTTTACCGATCCATGATTGGTAAATTGTAGTATGTTGTTCACAGTAGACCTGGTATAGCACACACAGTTGGGATTGTTGCAATATTTTCTTCTAATCCTAAGGAACACATATGTATGCAGTAAAAAAGAATTTTAAGATATCTAAAAATAACATAAGACTTTGGTTTGCTTTACAACAAAGGAGGTAATTTTGATCTACAAGTTTACAGTGATGCTGATTTGGCTGGAAACTTTGATGACATGAAAAGTACTAGTGGGGGAGCATTCTTTTTGGGAGAAAGATTGGTCACATGGATAAGAAAGAAGAAAATTTTTATTTCATAGTCTACTGCCAAGGAAGAATATGTTTCTTCTCTCATGAATTGTACAAATATGGTATAGATTAAATAGCTACTTGAAGGTATGCAAGTGGATATCAAAGATCTAGTCACTATTTATTGTGACAATATAAGTGCTATCAACATATCAAAGAACCCAGTTATGCATTCAAAGACCAAACACATTTCTATCAAGTATTGCTACTTGAGAGAACAAGTTCAAGAGAAGAATGTGATATTGGAGTATGTCAATTCAAAGGAACAACTAGCTGATATTTTTACAAAGCCACTACCAAAAGATGATTTTTAGTATCTTAGAGATAAATTAGGGGTTATTCCCCTATCCAATATTCATTAAGAAGAATGAGGCATACTGCATCAATTCTATACTTTATTAGAATGTCTATTCTTGAATTGATGTTAGTATGACACACTTTAGAATATTCCTAAAGTTGTGAGATTTATGTATGCAATAAATTATTAGTACATGTCAGGTATTATCCACCACTGGAACAAGTT
The DNA here is from genome assembly GCA_018584345.1 of Thuja plicata. Taxonomy (NCBI): domain Eukaryota; kingdom Viridiplantae; phylum Streptophyta; class Pinopsida; order Cupressales; family Cupressaceae; genus Thuja; species Thuja plicata. The sequence goes on along the minus strand of MU224049.1, from coordinate 2,103,542 downwards.
TTCAGGAGTATGATCTTTGGCATTGTTTTCAAAGAGATAGATATTGAATTGATGATATTTATCCATAAGGGTGAATTGATGAAAGAGGAAGAGAATGAATTGCTACTATTTAAAGATGAAGGAGAGTCAAAATATTTGTCCAAGAGGTAGATTCAGTTTGAGAGATCAAGTTGGAAAAAGAACTATCAACTCATAGGGAGTCAAATAATATATTTGAGACTTTCCATCATCAATTGTTGTAGCAATTCCATAGTGTTTCCATCAATTCCAAAGAGGGAGATTCTTAGTGAACTAATGAAGATATTCAAGATATGATGGAGATGATGAAGACTGAGTGATACCAAGTATGCATGGTTGTATAAATGATTAGATCAAATATTATTTTGTCATTGATATCAAGCAATTGATTATTGATTTTTATTGTGTTACCATGTTGTTTTTTCTAGTAGTCCTTATGTTTCCTTTATGTACTTGGATGTTTTTTTGTAATCAATGTATTTTGTTTAGCTTTTTATGTTTGGGGCGTTATGTCAATCTCTTGAGCATAGTGGGATGGGTATGAATGGTTTGACATGGTTAGGTGTTTTTTCTCTTCGTCCATCAACGTTTAGTGGACTACTCGTGAGCATAGGTTGGATCTTTTTTTTAGTATCTTTATTGATATTGCTTGATGACCTTCATTTATATTTTGTGTCATGACATTTATCATTGATGATTTGTATTCCATATTGTCTTTGGAATCTCCATGAGGATATTGATGTAATTGTAAATATGTTTTATGTAATTCTAATTATATAATTTATAGATTATTGAAAGGATATTTTAGAGTTTGATAGATACATTTTGATAGAAAACATCATTATGAGATTATATGTTATTACTGCTATATTAGAAAGTGAATAGGAACATTTTCTATTTTTATTTAAAATGAACCTAGTTATGATCGTAATGATATTCATAATAATGAGATGTATTCTATTATTATTTAGTAAGTTAGATATAATGTAGATGTGTTTCTTCAATAGTGATGTTAGGGAAGACATAGGATATGGATTAGTGTTAGAAATTATTTTCCATTTATGATATCAACAAATATATAAATGATGTGTTATTATATTTTTAATTCCGCAATCTTAGTGAGTAAACAAAATCATAATGTGTAGATGAAGATGTATTTTTATTTTGATGTCAGGCAAATCCACCCTCTATCATTCAAATAAGAAAAAACTCTCTAACTTCTAACTCAAATTGCAATATAACCAAAAGCAATTTCGCTAATCAAACTTTTAAAAAAATGGTTTATGATAATAGGATTCCTATTCCTCCTATACTCTTTGCATATTCTTCAATTATTTGGATCTCATAGACCTCCCCAACTTGTGTTATGAGTGTGATTCACTTGAATTCTTCCATCTCTTCTTTTCTCACACAGTTTTGTCATCTCTGCCACCACTCACATGGTTTAACCCTTTGAATTCAGCCTATGCACACTCCCCATCACTATTTTCTTACCCATTCTCTTATACACCTCTCTATCCCTACAATCTATTAATGATTTTGTACCCCTTTCTATTTTTACCATCATTTCATATTGTTTTTTGATGTCATTTATACTTCTTGAGTTATATAAACTGTGAATTATTTCTCTTTTAATGTTACACATCCCTTGGTCTTCTAAATATAATTGGCTCAGATAATCCTCTTCCAATTCCATGTACAAATATAAACACAACATCTGTGCTAAATAAACTATTTCATTATAAGAAACTTGTGATATATTTTTCATTTTTCTATAGCCATTGAATGAGTTGGGTCATCTTGGTGATATGCCCCTTTAAAGAAATTTCATGACAAAATGGAATGACCATAAAATTAGTGATCCTAATCATTTTCACACAAATTTTGAATTATGGGAACCTGCTTAAAATAAATACAATGAAGCGAAGACAAGCTGAAAAGAAAGACACGTTTGCTATTCGTTTATATATTCTAACACCTAAAACTTCATTGGCCATGAAGTTGATATAAAATAGGTTGTTGCAATTATTATATGTATTTCAATCTCTCTCCTTCACCTTTCATAATCATAATGGAGATAAAATAACTTTGGAAAATTAAATACTGATTAGAGTAATCCAAGAAAAAATAAAGTAAAACAAGAATATATTTTTTGTTGATGTTGATTGCTAGTATGCTTTTGAGCTCCTGCACCAGACACACAAGGTAAGATAAATTTTCCTTGAGTTAGGAATTCAAGAAAATATAAATTTTTATGTTATGGTAATCCCATGCTTTTTTCTAATCCATTTTTTATCCTTTTCTATGGAAGCCTTTTGTCTCTTACTTTTTTTTTCTTCCTCAACTTCATTACACAAACCATCTTCTTCACCATCACATTATTTTAGACTTCTATTTTTTTTCCCTTACTATGTTGTTGCATTGAATTGGAATCATGTCTTCCCTTTCCTCATAAAATATTCCCTTTGAATGTTTGTTCATCATTGGGTACAACTCCATATTCTCCTTCTATTTGTTTTTTTCAGCACTACAACAAAATATGGAACATGATTCCTTTGCCTATTTTCCCTCTCCCTTAATGGATTAAACATATAGTTTTTACCATCATTGTAGATGGTTTACACATTCTTACCATCATCATAAATTATTTCCCTCTCAAATTTCTATTTCCTTCCGAATAACACATGACAAATCCTCATAGGCAATATATCATACAACGTATCATCTTTATACCTGAACCAATTTTAAAATTAACAAAACACTACTCACTTTCAATCATTTTGCATTCCATTTGTAATCATGAAACTTTATAGCCTAGACTAGGATGCCTACACCTTTTAAACCTAGTTTCCTTACCATCTTCTCTGAAACAAACTTATGTATACTACCACTGTCTGCTAGAAATTTGAAACACTTACCTCTATTCTGGCACATAGCGCAAAATAGATTCCTCCTTTGGAATGTTTCCTCCTCCATCATCTTTGGATTTTTTAAATATTCTTCTCACTAACGTTTCCTCAGTCTTCAATGTATATTGATATGCTTCCTTGATAATATGAATATGAAACATACTCACTTCTTCTTGGATATTAAACTACAATCCATTCACATACCAAGCTAATTTATCCCTATCAATCTCACACATTCTCAATTGTATATGTAGTTTGTAAAATTCCTCCATGTATTATTTTACACTAATATATTTCTTCTTCATATTTTGTAACTTCTAATAAAGTTCCATCTCATTATCCCTAGGAATGAATTTCCTATTCAACTTGATCAAAATTTGGTTCCATCTTCTAATCAAAGGGTATCCACTTACTATCTAGAATATTTATAACTATTTACAGCATTAAATATCTTGTTCTTTCAACTTTGTTTGGGATAACCTCACCCTTTCCGGATCTTTGATTTCCTCTATATCAAAATATTCTTCTAACTCACCTATCCAATCAATTAGCTCCTCTAGAATTAATGTTCCATAAAAGATTGACACATCCATTTTATTGGTCTTTTTTATTCCTGAAAGAGCCCTCAAAAATATTTCTTCACACAAATCCATAGGCTAATATTCTTCTCTTTGTTTTCCTCTACATCACTTTCTTCTTCACTCATAACACTTCTTGGATTTCCAATTGCCAATCTCACCTCTTCTATGATATAATTTCTTATCAATTATTAAAACCCTATTGCAACATCTCCTCTATCCTAGGTATCATTTGTCGAGGGAATATTTTCAAAATATTACTACTCAATGCTTCTCCCTCACCTATAACAACACACACAAGATTCTTAAGAACCACTCCTAACTTCTTACTCCCACTACCTTGGCTTCTTTCCTTACATAATCTTTGAATTCACACTACATGCAGTCCCTCTCATAGACATCTTACTCCTTCTCTTAAATACACCTCTCTATCCATGTTCAGTGTTGATGCTTTCTACCCCTTCCTATTGTTACCATAGATTTATTTGATCTTTTGATTTGTTTTCTACTTCTTGGGTTGTTTAAGCCACAACTTCTTATCTTTAAAGGTTACACATCTCTCGGTATTATCACTCAATTTTATGCAACTAATTCTTTACAAATTATATCTTGGGGTATACTCTCAATGTGTATGCCAAACAAACTACTACAATATAAGAAACTTGTGATAGATTTTGTCATTTTTCTACTATCATTAAATGAGCTTGGCCATCCTGGTGTTATGTCCCTTTTAAGAAATTGTATTAAAAAATGGAATGACCATAAAATTGGTGATGCTCCTCATTTCACCATAAATTTTCATTTATGAGAAATTATAGGAAGCCAATATAGTGAAGTAAACACAATTTGAAAAAAAAAGACATGTTTATTATTCATTTACAGATTCTAACACCTAAAATTTCATTCACCTAAAATTTGATATCAACTAGGATATTATAGTTCTTATATGCATTAAAATCCATCTCCTTCAACTTTCATAATCATCACAGAGAGAAAATAAATTTATAAAATTATATAGAGTGATACTATAAGAAAAATTGAATACAATAATTCTAGAACGAACAAACTAAAACTAGAACATTTTTTTATTAGTGTTGATCACTAGTATATCTAGGTACTCCTACACCATATTAGAAAAAAATTATGAACTAATTTAGTGATTTTGTTTATCATCATTTCAGGTTCCTTTGTAGGGAATTAGTAGAAATATCAAAGTACATGATAAAACCTAGTCTTAATTGTATAGTGAAGATACACAAAAGAAATAACACAACAAACTATAATTCAATTAACGCATTCATTGAACGTTGAATTTGATATTTCATTTGAGGCTGAATTTTAAAAAAAAAACAAGAAAAACATGTAAAAGACACTATAAAAAGCTTTGTACTGGTAAAGTTTTTGATTAGGGTAACAATGGGGTTTGAAGGATCCCCGAAACCCTTTACATTAAAGAAGAAAAATAAACAGGAAGAAACAAGAAAGAAAACAAGCTATCAAGCATGATAGCACTCTAAGAAAGGGCTAAAACCCAGATAGAACAAAGATTTTAGAGTAAGCAAAAAAAAATAGCAAAAATCTCCCAGCAGTCAAGGATCAAAAAACTTCTAGCACCCAGCAGCTTCTAGCCAAACAACTAAACCTTTTCCATCCATTCTTGCAAAGTCTAGACTTTGACCATCTGAAGTTCTAGGCATTGGATTGAATCCTTCAACTTGGTAATATCTTTGGCCTGGATGTTGGTCTTCCTTTTTATGCTTGATCGTGTCCCAGTACCAGGACCAGACATCTGAATCTCTTTGACATCTTCATTTTTAGTCTTACCCTTATCACTGTAGTTAATTTCAAGAAGATTATACAGAGAGTTCATATGATCCATTGAATTTTTCATGCCAATCTTGGTAATGTTGGCAAGTTTCTTCAAAAGTGCTTTATTTTTGTTTATCTTATCATTGACTTGTTTAAGCTTGTTATCAATCAGAGTACTTATCTTATTATCTATATTGTTAGCCTTTTCAAAAACATCCTTACCTTGCTGATACATAATTGAGTCATTTTGCATTTTATCCACTATATCCTCCAGCAAAGAAATTATATCTTCCATACTTTTTTGGTTAGCTTTCATCTTGTTAATGTCTTCCTAAATCCACTTGTCCATAGTGTAGCTATTTTCTACTTTGTTTTTAGCCATTTGGAGGAAAGTAAAAGAAACCCTCTTTTAATATTGACAACCCTCTCATGAATCCCATCATTAAGTCTTCTATTTCTCTATTCACTCTTCACCTCTCCTTTTTCACTCTGTGCTCTTCATTGACATTTTTCTTCATTTCTTCATTAGGGAAATTGACCTCCTCTTCATTCATCCCATAAGCATCCCTTTGATCCTCCATTTTGTTATGACATTCATGGCTCTGTTCCTCCATCTCCATAGTTTTACCCTCACTATTCTGAGTACAGGTATTCTTATCCCCTAACTCCCTGTAGGAGTCCTGGTTTTCATGATCCTGCACCTTGTTCACCTTAGTATTTTCTGTGGTATCCTCAATGTGGGTGTCATTTCTATTCTCTGTATCAACCATGTTCTTAGTTTTCTGGTCATCTACTTTCTAGCCTTTACCCTCCAGCTGCTCAACTTTGTTGTTTTTATTATTCTCCTTTTTGCCTAGGTTTATCATGAAACCCTCATCCTCAGATGAGACCACATCCTATTTTTCATATGTCTTCATACCCTCAATATCATCATAGATAGATAAGGAAATATCAGGCTCAACAGGGCTACTATGGCTTTTTTTAGCTTTCAGCTTACTAGGGCTCTTACCAGTAGGTGTATTTTTCCTTTTACCTTGCTCAATTCTTTTGGGGATATTATTAGGGATATGATCCTTAACATCATCCGTTATCAGAAATATAAGACCTTCATGAAGAATAGGGGAATACTTTTCCCTATGATCAATTATGCTCTGGTTGAGCGAGCTTAACAAAAAGAAAGGAAAACAGACCCTAATATTATGGCAAAAATGATTTGCCAAGACAAAATGATAGTTATATACCTTGGAAAATCTGTCGTCCAGAGTAAAGTATTCCATGATTTCCCTAATCACAATTTCCAAAATGCGTTTAATGTTAGACAAATCGACGTAGTCCATCTTGTTCTTCAGCAGCATTGCCCTTTCCTTGTTAGTTTTAGGGAATTTTTTGTACCCTTTGTTGCCCTCTTTTTTATCTTTGATCAATTGCATTCCCTCTAGAGGAAGGCCCGTGATATCAGCCAGATAATCCAGAGTAAGCTTAACAGATTTGCCAAGGATATTCACCTTACCATTATCCCATCCATTGACAAAGGCCTTCGTAAGATCTTTTTTATTACCGTGAAGATGCTTCATGAATATGTGGACTTTGCCCTTCTTGAGGATGTTCAAGACTTCTTTTTCATTCCTCCAGCTACACTCTGCAGGTTCTTCTCTCTTTAGATCACCACCCATATCTTCAATCTCTTTTGTATTTGTGTAATCTCCCTCACTCTTCTGTTTCATACTAAAGATGTGTAGACAGTAGTTGTAGATTTTAGCAATCACAGAGTTATTAATGAAAAGCCAGTTTACTTGCGTATAAGAGAAGTAAACACAAATGCTTCCTATCCTAAGGTAGAAAGCTATCACCATACCCCAGATCATTTCATCATTAATCAGAATGATTAATGCAATTAATTTCACCATTTTTATGATTGAGCTTATCATAATTAAGCAATGTTTCCACTTCATTATTGATTTTAGTGTTCCCGCGCCACTTGAGAGTGGCGTCATTTTTAACTCCCAAGTTAGCAAGGCTATCTACCACTTGGTTGGTTTCCCTAAAATTATGAGTTACATGGAAGGAAGTGAAATTCAAATAAATATTTTTTATCTTATCAATAATGTGTTCAATTGTCTAGGATGCCTTACAAATGCCTTTAATATTATTGATAATATTTAAAGAATCCCCTTCCAGCCAGACTTTTCTATATCCCATTTCATCTGCCAGCATAATAACATTGAGAGCTACCATAGCCTCTACCCTATGATTGGATTGGGTTCCCAAAGGGGCAGAAATAGCACCAACACTGTTGCAATAATGGTCTCTAATTATGCCTCCACCTTCAGTAATTCTCAGGTTGCCTTTCGCTGCTCCATCAAAATTAGTTTTTACCTAATCTTTAGGAGGAGAGCTCCAAGTAGCCATTGATCTCAAATTATTAGGAGAGTCTCTAATTTTACTATCACTTTCCCTTTTATTGATATTAAATTCTGATTTAGCAGAGTTAAAGTTTTCTTCCATTTCTCTACATATCTAGTTACCAATCACTTCGGGAGAAGTCAACCTATCTCTGAATATTCTATTATTGCATTATTTCCAAATCCTCCAGTAGAAGTGAGGGTGAATGAGAAGCCAAATACCTTTGTCCATAAGGTTCTTTGGTGGGTAACTCCATTGGGTCACAAAATTCTGCCAAGAAGAAGGAAAATACCAGCATAGATTCCATTTTTGGAAAATAATATCTCACACTTTACGAGTAAAAGGGCAATGAAGCATTATGTGATCACAGGATTTATAATTTTCAAAATAGAGATTGCACCTATTTACCAAATAAATCCCTTTTCTAGACAAATTTTCAAGGGTAAAAGGTTTGTTTTGAATTAGGAGCCAAAAGAAGAAGTTTATTTTACGTATAAGAAATTTATACCAAACAAATGAACAAGGAGGCCTTTCCTATCTTTGAGTGGTGAGGTGGTTTGCAGAGGCCACAGTGTATTTACCATGCAATGAAGGATTCCAAACAATGGAGTCTTGGATGTTTTCTTTAATGTACTAGGTCTATAAATCTTGCTGGAGGGAAATAAATCTGTTATCAATTTCTCCCAGATTCTTCCATTTGTTGTCCTGCCAGTAGTCAACAGCTTTCAAACCAATATTTTCTTTTCATCTCTCGATGCATTGCTTCCAATCAATGTTTCTAGAAAGAGGCTGAGGTTGAATCCATTCATCATCATAGAAGTCAATTCTTCTACCATCTCCTAGCTTCCATCTTTTTCCTTTAACTATAAGCTCTTTAGTGGACTTTATACTATTCCATATGTAGGAACCATTGGTGCAATTGTCATCACCAATAAAGTCCTCAAAAGAATTGTAGATGAAAAGGTACTTACTTTTAATTATGCATTTCCATTCCTTTTGATCACCATAAATTCTCCATGGTTGTTTAACCATGAGGGCTTGGTTCATATTTTTGATGGTTCTCAGCCCAAGACCTCCTTATTTTTTAGGTTTGCACACTTTCTCCCAAGATACTAGGCTAAGTCTTTTCTTTTCTTCCACCCCAGACCAAAGGAATATTTTTTGAATTTTCTCAATCTCCATAGAAATTTTGTGAGGAATTTTAAACAAGCTCATAGCATAGACAAGAAGATTCTGAAGAGTTGATTTCAGAAGTTGGATCTTTCCTGCATTTCTTAGGAGAGCCCCTTTCCAGCTTGCAAGCTTATTGTTATATCTGTCAATTAAATTTATACCAAAAGATTTTAGGAGGAGTGACACAAAGGGGGAGAACTAAATAAGAAGAAGGAATCTTTCCTATAGAGCATCCAAGAATGTTTGACATTTTCTTTTGTCTTTCTGCCGGAGTGTTTATGAAGAATATAGAGGTTTTATTCTAGTTGATTAATTGGCCTGTAGCCAAGGTATAGATAGTGAGACCTTTCTTAAGATTTTTAGCTTCTTTTAAAGTTGACTCTCTCATTAAAAGAGTATCATCAACAAATTTCTCATGGGAGCAGATAAGTCTTACAGAAGAAGGATATATTCCATTTATATCCCCATTTTCCACCATACTTTGGATGTACCTCCCCAAACATTCAGCTAGGATAGAAAAGAGAATGGGAGATATGGGATCTCCTTGTCTTAGACCTCCATAAGGTTTAAAGAAGGAGGATGATCCCCCATTCACAATAATAGAAGAGGAAACAGTAGTAAAAAGTTGCATAATGATTTTAATAATATCCATGCAAAACTGAAAGCATTCAGCATCTTACTCAAGAAGTGCCAGTCAACTCGATCATACACCTTAGAGAGGTCCAGCTTCATCATAAAGCCCTATTTTTTGGCTTTTTCCAGAGAGTGGAGATTCTCATGAGCTACAATAATTGAATCAAGGATTTGTCTCCCAGGAACAAAGCCATTTTTTCGGGGGGAAATTAGAGATGGGAGAAGCTTAACCATTCGGGAAGTAATCACTTTAGAAATAATCTTGTAAAGAGAATTACACAAGCTGATAGGTCTAAAATCCTCCATAGTATTAGCTCTAGGTTTCTTAGGAATAAGGACCAAGAAAGTAGCATTTAATTCCCTGAGGAGACATTTAGTCCCAAAGAATTCTTTAACCACATCCTGAACATCTTGTCCAATAATCTCCCAGAACTGCTAGAAGAAAAGCATAGGAAAGCCATCAGGACTTGGTGATTTTTCTGCTTCAAAGGAAAAGACAACATTCTTGATTTCATTGTTCGAGGGAATAGATTTGAGCATTTTGTTAGAGTGATTCTCAAAAATTTTAGGAATAACTGCTAATATTTCATCCTGATTAGATCTATTCAAATCTTTCTCCTGAGTCAAAAGATCTGAGAAATAATTTAACATTTCAGATCTAATTTCTTCCTCCTTCCTCAAATTTTTGCCTTTTGATTGAAGATTAGTTATTCTATTAATAGCTTTGTGTTTCATGACTGTCATGTGGAAAAATTTGGTATTTTTATGCCCAGCTTTAAGCCAGAGAGCTCTAGATCTCTGTCTCCAAAATGATTCCTCCTTAGTGATAACATTTTGGTAATTTGCCAGTAATTTATTTTCCTTTATTCTAGTATCCTCCGAGAGACCATCATTCTGTATACTATTATGGATTTCCTTGATTTCATTATGTAGATTCCCTTTTATAAGAAATATGTCCCAAAAAACATCTTTATTCCATTTTTTGAGATTGTTTTTGATATTGTTGAGTTTCTTAGTCGTTCTATACATTGCTCCCCCTTCAATATTAGGATTCCACCATTCCTCTATCTTAGATTTTAAGTTAGAGTGAGATAACCACATTCTTTCAAATCTGAAGGGGATATTTTTCCTTCCATTAATCTTGTTAATATTCAGTGATATAGGATAGTGGTCAGAACCAACCCAGAGTTCTGCTGAAAGAGTACAATAGTAACTAGTCAACCAATCAGAGGTTAATAGAGCTCTATCCAATTTGACTTGGATCAGGTCTTTTCCTATGTGTCTATTCGACCAAGTATAGTTGATACCTTCCAGCTCAATGTCTAATAGGGCTTCCTCACTGATGAATTCTATAAGATTAGATCTACTGTCAATTTGAGAAGTATTTCCTCCCTTTTTTTCTTCATTTTTAATGGGAGTAATGAAATCTCCCATAATCATCCAGCAAGTTTCTTTACTGTTGGTGCAGATATCTTTCAATCTCTGCATATAGTTCTGCCTACCACCTCTAGTATTAGGCGCATAAACATTGATAAGATTCCAGCTGAGATTTTCCTTGAGATAATTAAAATTAACCACTAAAATGTTCTTTTCACTAACAATCAACTTACACAACATTTTTAGTGTTCCACAATATGCCTATTCCACCCGAAGCTCCCTCTGAATCACCTCCAATACTGCCATAGTCTTTTGCAACATGCATCTTTTCCAGTTTCTCCTTGGTCATCTCGGTTTCTTGGATTAGTAAAATATCAGGTTTTCTATCTCATATCATGTTCCTAAGAACATCTTGTTTATGGAGGTTGTTAAGCCCTCTTATGTTCCATGAGATAATTTTCATATTAAAGGCTTGGGGAGCATATCTCATGGATGGTTGTTTGTTTACCATCTGCTATGTTCTACTTTGCTTCATTCTCTCTTTTCTTCTTTTGTGATTCCCTTCCTTTTTTGCTTTTGGGAGTGCCCACATCTGCCTTAAGTTGTCTTCTAGTTTGAACTCCCCCTTGACTGGTACTTTCTTGTTTTTTCCCAGAGTCAAACAATAGAGAGCTATTCTGATCATCTTTCTTTCTTGAGTTTTTGTTGGAACTTTTGTTTTTCTTAATTTGTGACCAAGGGGCTTCTTGATTTTTAGAGTATTTTTCTAGATTCAGATTTATCTCATTGCTTTCTTCACTCCACAGAGCTGATATAGGGGGAAGGGAATCATCATCACTTTCTTTTGAGTCTTTCTCCTCATTTCCCACAATGGCAAGGGATACCCTTGAGGTGGAAAAACCATCCAACTTTTTCATTATACTGGCTTTATTGATGTCTTCTGGTTCTTTCTCATTAGGCATCCCCTGCTTAATGTCTTCTGGTTCTTTCTCTCTAGGCTTCCCCTGCTCAATACTTCCTTCCAACCCATTATTTGTATTGGCTTTATTGATTTCCTTTGGTTCCTTCTCTTTATGTTGCCCCTACTCAATACTAGAATCTTTATTTGTTTCATGGTCTATTTTTTCTTTTACCAAACTAATTATTTTTTCAGGATTCTGTGATTCCTCTGATTCATTACTAGTTAAGTTGTCTGTGTTGTTCTCATGTTGACCTTGATCAGCTTGTCCAACATATTTTTCTTTAGGATTTACCTTCTACTGCCAAACCTTTTTAGGTTCTCTTTTATGATCTATTTCACTTTTTTGTGCTACTTTTTCTTTTATTTTTTTCAAAGGACATTGTTTAGCCCAGTGCCCAGATTTTTTACAAGTAAAAAAAGAAAAAGGGAGCGATTCATATTCAATAGCTTCGATGTACTTACCTAGTTTGGAATTGATGGTGATGACCTCCGGTAGATCCATTTTGTGGTGGATGTTCACACAGATTCTCGCATAGACCAGTCTAGATCTTGCAGCTATCATCGGATCTATCGAAAGAAACTCCCCAAAAGCACTTGATAAATGTAAAAGAACATCCTCGTGCTAGTATTCCATCGGGAGACTAGGTAATCTCACCCAGACAGGGGCATACTCAAATATTTTAGCATTGAGATCCAGATTTGTAACCCAGTTTTGGAGAGCCAGCGATGATTTTCCAAACATCCAGGGTCCTGCACATAGCACTTTTGATAGATCTTCATTATTTGAGAATAAAAAAGAAAAAGACCATTTTGGCATTGCTGCTATGGGTGCCAGCAAGAAGTTGAGTCCACTTTTTGGGCAAAAAGTGGAAGTGTTTTCCCTGATTTTTAAGTTGTTTGTCAATTGATGTCAAAATTTGAGGCACTTAGAGATTGAATATTAAAAAAATCCACTAATAGAAAATGTAGTGCTCAGAGTCTATTTTTCAAATATGTAATTTATTTAAATACCCACATAGTAGAAAATATATTTAGTAGGCATGTTTAAAAACCTCTTTTTCAAAATGCCTGTTTCAGGACCATACCCCGCATGTGTACGGCCACCCTTTTTTGAAGTAAATAAATGAATTTTTCTAAATCCTTTTGGCGGAAGGTAACAAACACATTAAAGATTGGTTAGAATATTTTTTCTTATTTTTTAATTGAATATTTTTTTTTTTATTAATTTTTAATTGACTATAAAGTAAATTTTCAAAACCTCTCGTGTACGGCCACCATAATTTGATGAAAATTT
>MU224049.1:2017542-2070210 GCA_018584345.1 Thuja plicata | reverse complement strand
ATGATTATTTTATTTCTATTTTCTTTTATTTTCATATCACTAAAAATTTAATATTAAATTTACATAAAAATATATATATACAAATATATGAAAAAATTAATTGAAAAGACTATTAATATTATTATTGTAATAGATATATAACTATAATTATATAATAAGTTTAGTCATTACATATATTTATTTTTAATTTTTGCTTTCATTGAATAAAATATAGAATGTACTTTCTAATAATAGTTTGAAAATAACAAATGATTGTATAGACAACTGTATTTCTTTTGACATTACAAAAGATATAAGATTAAAGTTACAATTAATTTGGTCTATAAAATATCTGTTAATAACTGTTAAGATATTGAAATTGTAAGTTTGATGAAATTTATTAATTCAATTTATTTATTTTCAATATAGATATAAATATGTTGAATCTTATTTAAAAATTACTTGTTAAAAATTAATGATTAGCATGCTTCTAATGAGAGGACAAATATGAAAACTTTGATCAGCATTCTTCTAATAAGAGGACAAATATGAAAACTTGAATTTTAAAAAAATATGAAGCTATATGATCATTAAGAATAATATCTAGATTAAAGATTGAATAATTAACAACCATATATGAAAAATCCCTTTGCCTAAGGGTAAACCTTGATCTTCTTATCCATAATAGGGAACCATTGCTTAAAATCTGAATGCTTTAACTCATCAAAATGTGGTGAGAGTCTATTATATCAAGAAATATAAGTGTTGTTTTTAGACAAAATGAGTTGAGAATTTTAAAGCTTATATAGAGCCATTAAAATATGGACATGGACACGTCTCTATGAGAATTTAATTAATATAATTATCTATCCTATGTATCCTATTTTATCACATTCCTTTCTTAAAATTAAAAAAATATTATTATAAAATATTAAGGAAATAAGAATAAATTAATTTGTAAAAATATAAAATAAAAATAAAAAGTAAGTTGAGATGTGCAAAAGTAAATCAAAACTTTAAAATTAGTTCTATTACTTTATTTCTTAGAAATATATCAACTCGTTTACCATGGCAACATTTTGACAAGAAATTAGCTACATTGTAGCCTTGTTATAGAATTAATTATTTAAAATTAATCTTTAGGTAGTTGTAATATAGATATATTTTATAATGAAATTTATTTATTATTATTATAAATGTTAATTCTTTATAATTCCATTAAGATATGTTTTTTTACATAATAATGTTATCAATGTTAATTAAAATAGATACGTATTAATAATATTAAATATGGATCTACGATTAATAAAATGTTAAACCTTAAATAAAATTTATTCTTTTTAATTACGTTATAAAATGACCACGTTTAACTATTCGGGATATCAATTAATGATTTGAGTTAAAGGATTCTTTCCTATGTCTAAAAATTAGTGCTTTCCTTAACTTAGAAAAAATTAATATTTTTGTAATGGATATGAATGCAATTTATTTTGCATGGCAGTTTTTGGGAATACATGTAGGATTTCTATGTTCAGCCTACATTCCTATTCCATTGGCGACTCAATCTTCATTTTCTCCTTCCCTGGATTCTTCTTTTTCCTCCTTCCCTGGATTTTGGTTTGACAGTTGAGGTATGTACTTTGGACCTTACATCCTCTCTACTTCAGTATGCAATTGAATGAAAAGTATTATAAAATTGTTTAGAGTTTCTTATGTGGCGTGACATATTTTATAAAGGAAATTCACCTATATTTTGACATATATAGCTTAGTATGTATCGAATCATTTCTTTAGAATTCAGCCATAGTATGGGTTTGGTTGAGAATAAAGGAATAGATTATAGGGAACTTAAAAAAAAAACAGTTAAAACATTTAGATTTAGTTTACTTTGGGTAACATGAAAATATATCATGATAGCCATCTACTTTATACATCTATTAAGTTAGGAATTATAATTTATGTTGAAGTTTAGATTATTATTAGTTATAGAATCTAACTAATTAGTTATCGTTATTTTAATTTAGTAGTTTCTAAGTTAATTACATTAGTTTTAGTTGATTCAGGTTAATAAAGTAACTTATTAATAATGTTGGAAATTTAGTTAAGAATTAATTTCTACTTTAGATAGAGGTTTAGATAATTTTGGTTTTATAGTTTTTCTTGTAGGAATATGCTAAGTTAGTTTAGAGTATTAATTTATAATTTCACATTTAGTTCTTTTGGTAATATAAAAATAATAATATATTAACTTAATTTTTTTTATTTATATATGTATTAAGCTAGAAAATTATTCATTTCATTTATTCATATTTATTTCATTAGATAGAATTTTATTTTATAATTATTAATTTTTCTTAAAGCTTTCATAAGTCATTAACTAAGTAGGAAATCATTTTGTAGTTAATTTGTTATTAATTTAGTTTAGAAAATTTGGTTAAGAGTTAAATAATAATTTTTTTTCTTTATTTACAACAATGAATGTTATTATTCTATGTTGAATATATGTTAAAGGTGTTATCTTATGTATATAGTTAATCTGTACTAAGGATGAGGTTAGTTGTTAAGTTTGTGTATTTGGATGTAAATTAGCATTAGTTGACATATGTGTAATTGTAAATGCGGTTTTTTTTTTATTGTGATGACTTGGATGCTTGGTCAGATATTATTAAACCAATCCCTGTCTATTGCTATTTGGAGATATGAGGACCTTGATCTAAGTTTTGAAGCCTAGAAGATTTCTAGTAAGATTTTCATCTTGTTGCTTATGTAAGTTTGAGATTGATGCTAATCTTGATTTAATCAAGGCTAGTGGATCCCCTCGATGATTTTTGAGATTCTAGGCTCCAAACACTGGTTTTGTGGTCCTTTTGAATTTGATGAACCTTTCAGAATTCTCTGGTGTGTATTTGATTGATTATTCTTTTTTTCTTGGTTGGAGCATAGGGGATGGTTTTCTAGGAGCATTTTAAGAGAGTGGCTCACAATGGGGCCGAAGCCAAAAGTGGTTATACTAGGATAACTCAATATGGAGTTGTAATCAAGTGAAAACATAAATAAAATGAACTAGGTTGGGTTACACATTAATCAAGATAAATGTGTTACGTCACCCATAGCCATGAGTGATCGTAGCGAATCAACTTCCTTACCTTCACAAAAGGTTGTTGGTTCTACATGAGTTCTCACCTGGGCACCGGGGTATGGAGAAACATGCCAGGATAACCCAAGATAGTAATGAACTATGTGATGATATTCTCCAACATGTTTCTTAGAATTCCCTTCAGTTTGCCTTTTGGTTCACCTCTGTATCTTTTGTTATGCAATGGTATCTTATGGTTTTTATGTTATAGATTCCTATTCCTACAATTGCCTATGGTATCTTGTGGTTTTTATGTTATCCATTTTGTATCCCTTCCTACTCCTAGATCACATAAATGGCAATAATAACCGGACTGAAGCCCTTCCTATTCCTAAATGTGCCCATTTCAAATGTTTTCCTCCTCTCATAAATGTATTCTTCTTCCGCACTGTAATAAAGCATAGTCAACACCACGGCGAGAATTAGAGTTGGTTTGATGCACCACCTTTCTGCCATTCTTTAACTCTCTTAAATCTCACAAGAACTGATAGATTGTATTGCTAGGGTGGGCTCAATTTATCCTTACTGAAATAACCAATTATAACCATAAAATTCAAATCGATA
Organism: Thuja plicata; assembly: GCA_018584345.1. Lineage (NCBI taxonomy): Eukaryota > Viridiplantae > Streptophyta > Pinopsida > Cupressales > Cupressaceae > Thuja > Thuja plicata. Next base: position 2,066,531 of record MU224049.1, on the reverse strand, counting down.
TAAAATGTGGACTCCTCTGATAGAAATTAGGTACTAACAACACATTAAACAGATATTTACAAGTTTAACATGGTTGTGCTTAACCTTACAAGTACACTGGTATTTTTACTCTTAATGTTTTGTTAGTGTTCCATGAACATGTTCTCAATTAATGCACATAATCACAAAGAGCATATATTGTGAATAGTTTGTGAGTATCATGATGAGATTTAAGTTATTAATGTTGGGAAATTAGAAATGATTTTGACTCCGATTCAAGTAAACTTTAGTTTTTTATTTCAGAAAAGAAATGCCACAGCACCCAAGAACCCGCTCCTCCAAATAGCATGCTTTAATATTATTTTTGTTGGATTTTCAAAATAAAATCTGATTGTCTTGAGCCTCTTTATTTGACTTTTAATTTAATTCTTCTTTGTTTAATGCTGATAAATTCAAATCAGATTTTTGAAATCTGATTCTGTCTTTGGACAAAAATTACTTTATAAAAAGAAGAATGTCTTTATTCTTCAAGAAGTATGTAAGAACAATGTAGCAGCAAGTTTTTAGTTTTTTTTTGTAAATGCTTTGTTTTATCAAAGAATTTTTTGTAACAACAGTTATAAATTAATTATTTTGTTAAGTAGTGGTTGCTTTAGATAATCTTGTAAGAGTTTTGAGAAGCTCTTTGAAGTTTGTATGCAGCCCCAGATAGCTGAAAGTTTATTTTTATTGTAGAAGTAATTTCCAAATTAATAGAAGCAATAAGAAGTTGCATATCTCAACCTTTGTTTTGTGTTTATGGTCTACCCTGTTTTGGAGTTTCTTGAATTAGTTCATTGCCTAAACATAGAATCTCTGTGTGATTTTCCAGGATATAGATTGAGTATATATTCTTTACATGGTATCAGAGTTGATTGGTCCTCAATCCTAGTGAGTTTGGGCATTTTTTTTGGTATTTGAATTTCTTACATAGGACACATGGTTGGAGATGTAGGAAATACCTAGTAGCAGCCACCGTCCTTTAATGGACAAAATTATGATGTTTGGGCAAAGAAGATTAAGAATGTAAAGGTTGCAAACAATTTGTGGGAGCTTTTGGTCAATGAATTTGTGGATGTGACTAACCCAAATCTATTTTCTGCCCTCTCGAATAATCAACAGACTCAGTTGAAGGAGTCAAGGAGGAAAGATGAAAAAGCTTTGAAATTGATTGAAACTGCCTTTAAAGAGGCTATATTTCCCAGAATAGCATCAACTAATTATTCCAAAGAAGCTTGGGATATCCTTCATATTAGTTTTAAAGGGAATAAAAAAGTTTGTGTGGTGAAGCTCCAAATGCTTCAAAGAGAATTTTAGACTTTTCTCATGAAGGACGATGAATCCATTTCAGATTTCTGCTCAAGACTCTCTGGTTTTATAAACCAGTTGAGAACCAATGGAGAAACCATGGAGGAGCAAAGAATAGTAGAGAAAATTTTGAGAAGTCTTCCCTCAAAATTTGATACTCTAGTTATTTCCTTTGAAGAGACAAAGGATCTCTCAACATTGACTGTTGATGAGTTAATGGGTTCTTTCCAAACCCATGAGCATCCAATAAAGAGATCAACATATTAGCCCAATCTATATTGAGGGAGTCTTGACGCCCATTCCAAACTAGGTTGATTTATAATTCATGCAGATTAGGAAGCACTTTCCCCTTTCTTAAGGAAATAAAATAAGTGTTTTCTCTAGCTTATTTTATGATTTGGAATAGAGTAGAGTTGGTTCTTTCCTGATCTTTGAATATTCTATTGTTTCTCTCTATTTAGTTCTAAAAAGTTAACACCCATTAATTTGGAAGCTCTAGGACCTATTGGGCCCCATTTTAGCGATCTCTATAATTTTGGATGCATTTATGCTTATTTTCCATCTTATCTCTCATTTGTTTCTCGAGCATCTTGATACTTATTGAACCCCGTAAAGTCTACCTCAAAATTTAACCTTTTAGGTATAGATCAAACCTGGTTTGACCTATACTAGGTATAGGTCGAACTAGGTTTGACCTATACCAAGTATAGGTCGAATTAATTTTGACCTATATGTTGGGGGTTGAATTTTGGTGGTTTTTGGGCCCGATGCAAATTATTTTCATTTTCCTTCCCACGAAGGTTAGACTTCATGAATTTGGAGTATGAAATTACTATAAAAGGAGGTCTCTTCCCTTAATTTTACAATCCATTACATGCCTATACCTCATCAAATCCATTATATACATGAAAGCAATCAAGTCCAAGGCGTATTCAAGATCTTTTAATGATTTATAGAAAAAAAAAAAAAAAAGATTTGGTTCCAAGGTTTTAAGACTATCTTTCATCCATCCATTCCAAAGGCATTCTTCCATTTATCGTATGAATTTATCTCTCATGATTGCTTAGTAGAGGAATTCCTAGTTAAGTAAGTGGATCTATGTCTATTATATATTCCTCCCATTTTTCATTCAATCTTATGAAGCATACATACATCCATGATCTATGATTTAACGAGCAAGGTGAAAATTTAACGAGGAAGGTGAAAATTTACATTTATCTTGTTTTACATACTTTACTTATTTCATTTCAAGGTTAATTCCTATACAGGGGCTTGTCAAATGCAAGCCCATTTCCCCAAAAAATTTCCAATTTCTTATGTGCAGTTTCAGATTTGTGGAGTTTCAGATTTAGATTTGCACATCCCAAGATAAAGTATTAGTCATTTGTTAGTAATAATTGAGAGGGGGGGTGAATCAGTGGCTTCAAATATTTATCCTTTTTAACATAAATCCACCAATTAATACACCTCAGATTATTAAGTCCCTACAAGATGTATGCCTTTGAAATACTTGAAATAAATAACTGTCTGTCGGTTTACCTTATCTGTCCTTCTTCTCTTTGATAACTGATAAACAGTAAAAATTATTTACCAATACTCAATAAATATCCATAGTATACCAGTCAATCCATAAATGCATATATGAAATGTAAAACAATAAAGTAATAAACCATACACATATAACACAAGGATTTTAACGTGGAAACCTTGTTAAGGGAAAAACCACTGGGACCGGTACCCCAAATTTTCACTCTTCTGAAGTGAGCCCTATTAGGACCCAACCCTGTTAAATGTTACAAACACACTGTTAAGTGTGACCTTGTTAGAGGATTTTTATACATAGGTTGTCACTTAGTATCTAGCTTCTATGCTACCATCCTTGAATCAGCCTCTAGGCTATCAATAGGCTTTATGCTAATCTTACTACCATCCTTGAATAAGCCTCCTTCTTAGACTGTCAATAGGCTTTAGGTAAGACCGATGCTACTATCATGATTCAACCTTCTGGTAATCTATTAGGATATACCTCAATTACAAAGGACTGTTAATTCCTGCTCTGTTAAGAGACTTTATGCTTCAATGGTTAAAATGAAACACAATGACCTATTTCTAATGCAACTTTGAATTGCAGATATTTAGATCTATTTACGTACAATACCTTTCTAATAAATGTATCAATTCTATTCCTTTGTTCTTCATTATTTCTTCTCTGTGATGCTGTGCTTCACTGTGTGTCAGTGTCTGCAGAATTCTTTAGCTATCCCTTAACTTGATTGATCATGATTGTATGAAGTTTAACCTTCATCAGTTTCTCTTCAGCATCTTCTGTCAATTCACTCCCCATGTATCTAAGTGCCTTTTTGAAATGAATTACACTTGTCTCTTATATATACATGATATTCCTTAATTCTTGGTTCTTGATTCTTGATTCTTGGCATGAAAAACAATCCAGCCAAATTGATTTACGGCTTTAACTCCTGATTTATCTCATAGCTATCTTCTTGCCAGCTGTGTAAATCATCTTTAAATCACTTACTTAATTGTGGTCAAATAAAACAAATAAAACAACCAGTTAAGTCTTTCTTTAAGCTTTGCCAGCTAGATATTTGTCATTATCTAATCAATCTATTCTGTTGGTCAATTCTACAGTTTGTCACCAGTAACAACTGCCAGTTCCATCGGTACAACTTCAGTTAGCTTCGGGATCTTTGTCTGTCAGACATCATTGGATCTTTCTCATCAGCCAACACTGTTTTTAGTTTTTCGGGCATCCTATGATTCTGCTTCGTTGGGAAACACTATCTTCTACTCGTCAGGTATCACTGTGACTTTATCTCTGTATTTACCGATGGTGTGCACTCCGCTGGTGTAGTTTGTCACTTGGTGAATACTTAAATTTTATGCATTGCTAAAAGAATAAACTCTGTTCTATTGATTCTCTGAAGTCTTTGGCATTATGTATATGACCATACAAAATATATCAAGTTGACATCAATGACAATACAAACCATTAACTGATTTAATGTCTTGCATCATCTTCAACTTAATATTGTCAAACATTCAATTACTTACATGTCATCAATCTCTCCCTTTGGCACTGATGGAAACATACTATATTATCACACTATACTATTTCTAATACAACATGAAATACAATTGTTGAGATTCATCAAATTACCAAATAGTTTGTTTTGATAACTGATAAAAATGTCTGACTACCAGTAAGCTCTATGTTAGCTTAGATTTGATTCTTGCAGCTTTCCTGTTTCTTCTTCTGATGTGTTGTGACCTCTGTTGGTGTGAATTTTCTCTCTTTTTCTTTGATGTCTCTATCTTGTATTTGCAACTTTTATACAAATACTCTCCCTATGGATATGATCTCTCACTATTTGGAGTAATTTGATAATGAATAGTTTCTGATGATAATATGAATACATTCTCTCCCTTTGACATTAATGCCAAACAAAGATTTTGCACAAATTTCTTCTTTCCATAATATATTCCTTGAATTTCCCTTATCCATCATCAATATAAGAGTTTGATCTGGTGCTTGGTTTTGATATATACCTTTCTGTATATAGATGTAGCTTTGATGTTTAGCTTCTACTTGCATCAATTATGAATGATATTCTGATAATAGATGGCTAATGCAGCTTTCAATCCTTTTACTGACTGATAGACATGGGTTTGAGCCCTAGTCTTTTTCTCAGGTACTCAAATGTATCCTTGGGTAGTGGCTTGGTGAAGATATCAGCCAATCGTTCCTTTGATTGCACATATTCAAGTATCACCTCTTTTTTTTTAACTTGTTCTCTTAAATAATGACACTTGATGGCAATGTGTTTAGTCTTTGCATGCATGACTAGATTCTTGGAAATATTTATTGCACTGGTGTTATCACAATAGATAACTACTGGTTCTATGATTTTCATATGCATACCTTCCAGCAATAGTTTGATCCATGCAATGTTTGAGTAGTTTGCAGCAGCAACAACATATTTTGCTTCTATAGTAGACTGAGAGATGCATCCTTGCTTCTTGCTAATCCATGTGAGAAGTCTATCACCCATAAAGAATGCTCCTCCAGTTGTGCTCTTTCGGTCATTGAGATTTCCAGCCCAAACAGCGTCGGCAAACACTTTTAGTTTGAATTTTCCTTCTCTTCTATACCATAAGCCAAATTCCTCAGTATTCTTCAGATATCTTAGAATTATTTTCACAGCAGTGATATGTGATTCCCTAGGGTTAGCAAGAAATATAGCAACAATTCCTACTACATGTGCAATATCTGGTCTAGTGTGTACAACATACATGAGTTTCCCTATCATTGATCTGTATAGAGTCTGATTTACCTCTGTTGTCTTGTCTTCCTTAGTTAATTTGCATCCCGTAGCCATTGGTGTTCCAACAGGTTTGGAATCTTCCATCTTGAATATTTTCAGAACTTCTTTGATGTATCTGGACTGTGTAAGGAAAATACCTTCACTTTGTTGAATGATCTGTAGACCAAGAAAGAACTTGATCTCTCCAAACATAGACATCTCAAATTATTTTCTCATCTCATCAGCAAATGATTTGCATAGCATATCATTGCCTCCAAATATGATGTCATCAACAAATATTTCAGCAATCAAAGTGTTAGCATTAGTATCTTCTTTCAAATAAAGATTACTATTTTCACTAGTCCTCATGAATCCAATACTTATTAGATAGGAATGAATTCATTCATACTAGGCTCTGGGAGCTTTTTTCAATCCATACAAGGCTTTGTGAAGTCTACATACCATGTTCTTCTTGTCTGGATCCACAAACCCTTCTGGTTATTCAATGTATACCTCTTCTTCAAGTATTCCATTTAGGAATGCCGACTTGATGTCCATTTGATATAATTTAAATCCTTTGTATGCAGCATAAGCAAGTAGAATTCTTACTCCTTCAGCCTAGCAATGGGTGCAAAGGTTTCTCCATAGTCTATACCTTCCTCTTGTGCATACCCCTTGCATACTAGTCTTGCTTTGTTCCTTGTGACTTCTCCATTCTGGTTCAGTTTGTTCCTGAATATCCATTTTGTATCGATGACATTCTTGTCATTTGGTCTTGGCACAAGTGACCATGTCTTGTTCTTTTCAAAATTTTCAATCTCATCATTCATACCACTTATCCATTCTTCATTATCTAGTGTAGCATTGATATACTTTGGTTCAAACGCACAAATTAAGCAATTTGAGTTTAAAGGCTTACTTCTTGTTCTTGTACCAGCTTTCTTATCTCCTATGATCTGATCCTCTAGATGGTTCCTTCTTACATATCTTGCAAGTACAAGTACAACTCTTTGCATATCATCTTGATCTTCATTACCTTGCACATTATTTTGATCATTATCCTGACCGTCGGTAACAACATTCTGACCGTCGGTTGCAACATTCTGTTGCTCTGGATTTAAGCACTGTTGCTCAGGTATAGTTATGGGTTCTTCATAGTATACAAACTTGTTGTAGTCTTCTGGTTCTTTTATGCTTTCCAACTCATTCTTTTCTGCAAATTCATCAATCTTCACATTTCCACTTTCAACTATTTTGTTAGAGGCCTTGATTAGACATTTAAAAGCTTTGCTTTTGGTAGAATACCCTAGAAAAATACCTTCATCACTTTTGGCGTCAAGCATTCCATTTCTATCATATTTTAAGACATAGCATTGACTCCCAAATATTTTGAAGTAACTTACATTGGGTGTTTTACCATACCATAGCTCATAAGGAGTCTTCTTTAAGTCCTTTTTCAATTATACTCTATTAAGTGTATAAATAGTAGTGCTAACAGCTTCTCTCCAGAAGATCTAGGTGATGTCCTTCTCTATCAAAAGGGTTCTTGCACAATCAACTATTGATCTATTCCTTTTCTCAGCAATCCCATTTTTCTGTGGTGTTCTTGGTGCAGAAACCTATCTCTTTATACCATGCTCATTAAAGAAATTAGTGAATTCATCTGATATAAATTCTCCTCCTCTATATGATCTCAAACATTTCAGATCCTTACCACTTTGTTTTTCTACCATAGCCTTATACCATTTAAACATCTTGAATGCTTTAGATTTTTCTTTTAAAAATGTGACTGTCATCATTCTAGAGTAATCATCAACAAAAAGAATAAAATATATATCTCCATAATAGCTCTTTGTCCTCACAGGTCCACATAGATCAGTATGGGTTAAATCTAGAATATCATCAGATGTATGTATTTTTCTTTTGAAACTAGATTTTGTCATTTTACCTTTTTGACAATTCTTGCACATGATGTTGTCTCACTTTGTCATCATTGGTAAGCCTCTTACACTTCTTTTCCTGCTTATTTTCATCATGTTGTCAAAATTCACATGACACAACCTTTTGTGCCATAGCCATATGTCTTCATTTCTAGTTATCAAGCAAGTGGGGTTAGTATCATACAGATAGAATAAGTTACCTTTGTTCTGTTCACCGGTACCAATCGATTTTCCTGATTCATTGAAGATCTTTTCCTTTTTGTTCTCAAATGCTACTTTGTGTACTAAATTATTCACCTGAGAAATACTCAAAAAATTATAATTCAATCCTTTTACCCAATAAGAATTTTCACATTTAATCAGGTTATTCAGCATTACTATTCCTTTACCTTCAATTTGACAAGGAGAATCATTTCCCATTCTTACTGTACCACCTTTATAATATTCAAAAGTATTAAACTTTTCTTTGTCACCGGTCATATTGTGAGTGCAGCCACTATCTATAATCCAGATATCATTTTTACTAATCTTAGATATGAGTGCAGTTTCTTCATACCTTTCATCTTTATCTGAATCATCCTTTACAGCTACAAACACTATCTCAACATCATCATCCAGTTCGGTTTTAGTATCTTCATCTTTGCAAGTAGCTAGATAGCTAGCCTTCTTGCCTTTGTCCTTGTAATCTCTGGTATCACTTCTTTCTGATCGTTGGTAACATCTGTAAACTTTGTTATCACCTCTGTCAGATTTGTTCTGAAAAAGTCTGTCGTCACTTTTGTCATCTTTGCTTTTGTTAGGACATCTTGCAGCAAAGTATCCAATCTCTTTACAATTAAAACATACAAGTGGTAACTTTCCTTTGTATTTACCTTTGCCTCTTAGCATTATTCTTTCCATGAGTACTTCAATTTCATCTAGATCTTCTTCTTCAATTTCATTTTCACTGTCTCTTCTAGATGAGTGTCTCTGACTAGATTTTCTTATTCTCATAGAAGACTTGAACGGAGACTCTAAGCTTGGTAAGACACTATTATCAAATTTATTCATCTCAAATGAAATCAGTCTACCAATCAGGCTATCAAGAGTGACTATATTATTTTCTACTTCTCTCATTTCTTGAATAGAAGAGACTCTAATAGCATAAATAGGCAATAAGGTTCTTAGGATTTTACTTACCACTGTTTCCTCTTCAAGTGTACCTCCAACACCTCATATAGAATTGAATACTTCTTTTATTCTTGTGTTGTATTGTGTGATGTTTTCACCTTCTTTCATTCTAAGATCATCAAATTTTCCTCTAAGGCTTTTTGCCTTGGCTCTTAGAACATTTGCATCACCTCCATGTACAAGTTTCAACTTGTCCCACATTGTTTTTGCATTTTTTCAATCCTTGACATCCTCAAATTCAACATCAGAGAGTGATGCTGAAAGCTATATAACCATGCAGTTATGTTTATTCTTTACTCTCAATTGATCTACTATCAATGGTCCTGTGGGAAACACATATTTAGTATCTAAGTATTGAGTAATATCATTGCCAATACCTGATAAGTGAAGCTTTATCCTACTTTTCCATGAAGCAAAGTTGTCCTTGTTAACTTGGGCACATCTCATCTGTTCATCTTGTGATCTTTAATTAGGTCTTGAAACCTTCCTTCTAAGTACACAAGCTCTGATACCAATTGTTAGTAATAACTGAGAGGGGGAGGGGTGAATCAGTGGCTTCAAATATTTATCCTTTTTAACATCAATCCACAAATTAATACACCTTAGATTATTAAGTACCTACACGATGTATGCCTTTGAAATACTTGAAATAAATAATTGTTTGTCGGTTTACCTTGTCTTTCCTTCTTCTCTATGATAACTGATAAGAAGTAAAACTTATTTACCGATACTCAGTAAATATGTAGAGTATACCAGTCAATCCATAAATGCATATGTGAAATGTAAAACAATAAAGTAATAAACCATACACACATAACACAAGGATTTTAATGTGGAAACCCTGTTAAGGGAAAAACCACTAGGACCGGTACCCCAAATTTTCACTCTTCTGAAGTGAGCCTTGTTAGGAGCCAACACTGTTAAAGGTTACAAACACACTATTAAGTGCGACCTTGTTAGAGGATTTTTATACATAGGTTGTCACTTAGTATCTGGCTTCTACGCTACCATCCTTGAATCAGCCTCTAGATTTTCAATAGGCTTTATACTAATCTTACTACTATCCTTGAATCAGCCTCCTTCTTAGACTGTCAATAGGCTTTAGGTAAGACCGATGCTCCTATCATGATCCAACCTTCTGGTAATCTGTTAGGATATACCTCAATTACAAAAGACTGTTAAGTCCTGCTCTGTTAAGAGACTTAATGCTTCAATGGTTAAAATGAAACACAAGACCTGTTTCTAATGCAACTTTGAATTGTAGATATTCAGATCTATTTATGTATAATACCTTTCTGATCAATGTATCAATTCTATTCCTTTGTTCTTCATTCTTTCTTCTCTATGATGTTGTGCTTCACTGTGTGTCGGTGTCTGCTGAATTCTTTAGCTCTCCCTTAGATTGATTGATCAGGATTGTATGAAGTTTAACCTTCATCAGTTTCTCTTCAACATCTTTTGGCAATTCACTCCCCCGTGTATCTGAGTGTCTTTTTGAAATGAATTATACTTGTCTCTTATATAGACATGATATTCCTTAAATTGTGGTTCTTGATTCTTGGCATGAAAATAAATCCAGCCAAATCGATTTACGGCTTTAACTCTTGATTTATCTCATAATTATCTTCTTTCCAGCTATGTAAATCATCTTTAAATCACTTACTTAACTGTAGTAAAATAAAACAAATAAAAAAACCAGTTAAGTCTTTCTTTAAGCTTTGCCAGCTAGATATTTTGTCATTTTCTGATCTCTCTGTTCTGTCGGTCAATTCTGCATTTCATCGCCGGTAACAACTGCCAGTTCTGTCAGTACAACTTCAGTTAGCTTTAGGATCTCCATTCGTCAGGCATCATTGGATCTTGCTGATCAGCCAACACTATTTTTAGTTCTTCAGACATCCTATGATTCCGCTTCGTCAAGCAACACTGTCTTCTTCTTGTCGGGCATCACTGTGACTTTATCTCTGTATTTAGCGATGGTGTGCACTCTGTCGGTGTAGTCTGTCACTTGGTGAATACTTGACTTTGATGCATTTCTAAAAGCATAACCTCTGTTCTATTGATTCTCTAAATTCTTTGGCATTATGTATATGACCATACAAAAGATATCAAGTTGACATCAATGACAATACAAACCATTAACTGATTTAATTTCTTGCATCATTTTTAACTTAATATTGTCAAACATTCAATCAGTTACATGTCATCATCATTGTCCTATGACCTTGATTTTTATCCCTAACAGCTATAGGTCAAACCTGGTTCGACCTATACCTAGAAATTCAACTTGTAATTGTAATTCTAAGGTTTTCATAGTTAGGAGATTTAGTCATTCTGAAGCCCATATCTAAGATAGTTTCCAGCTCTGACATAGTCTGACTAGGTTTTTTGTAGATCTAAAAGTGCTTCCTTTACTAACCCTCAAGGTGTGTTCTTCATCATCCTATTCCTTTTTATCCCTTACTTTGATACACTAGATATTATATCTTGTTGTTTATCATTGCATGAGTGTTTTATTTATTGTAGTTTCATTATATATATCTACATTTCTATCATATTATTCCTACATGAATGCAAAGAGTCCTAAAATCACACCTTCCTCCAAGATTAGATCATGCATTAGCACCCCTTCATTTACTTGGGTTGTGCTAATCAGATTCAGTCCAAATAGGTTGCATTTTGGGACCCCTTTCTAATGTACATGTGTGACTTGGTGGTCTACGATTGATCACCATTTCACCATATACATTTTTGTGATCTTGTATCTTTCATTCTTTATACTTTTTGACTAGGTAGTTAGATCTTCTTTGTGTGATATCTTTTGCATCTTCACTTTGTATGTATATAGTTATCTCTTCTTTGCATTACATAGATGGGTGAAATCACAATAGTGTGTCCCACTTTTTTGGAGGAAGGAAATCGGCGTTCCAAAAAAAAATTCATTTTTGATGTCTTCGTTCGAAGTCCCCTCTTTGCTCGAAGGGGTTAATTGATGATAGAAGTGCTCCAAGGTGTGCTTGCACAAACTCCACTAAAAAATCCACTTGTCCTAGTCTTCTTAGGATCCTAGATTCAAATCTAGGATCTCCCAAGTCTTTTCTCCAATGGCCTAAGACTTTACTAACTCAACCCATTGAGTTATACTTCTTGTGCTTCACCTTAAAGGACAACTATCACTACTTTTGTCTCAAAGATTCACTCTTGCTTGAAGGACTCCAAACAAAAAACATTCATATCACTTTTACCAATACCACAATAATCATGTCCACCAATTTAATTCTCATTCTACATCCTTTTCACTCCGATTGAATATGTCTTCAATCCAAATTCACTCTTTATAGCACCCTATTAGGCCTAATTGACCAATTAGCCCTTTCCAGAGGGTTTTTCTCGATTATTTCTATAAACTTACAAAAAAACTCAAAAAATAACCCAAGATCTTGATACCCTTTTGGAAGACCTAAAATATTCTCAAGGTCAAGGGTTCCCATGTCATTCCTACCCCACTAACCTGAATTGTAGGGCTAATAGGGCTTTTTGGGTTCCTAAAATGCAGTTGACTGATTTCTATCTAGAAATATATCCAAATGGATTGGTCAAGATCTTATCTCTCAACTAGGGATATATAAGACCCTAATGAATTTGAAACTACACTTGTTTCAGACCTTTAACACACACCCTTTCTTTTGCATTCAACTTTCTCTCTTCCATACAATTAACTAGACAGCCAAAGCTCGCCTAGGGCATGACTTCAAAAATAGAAAATTGGTTCTCCAGGCCTCCTAATTGAATATATAAACTATACATAGACTCCTCTAACATATACATCCACCTTTTGTAGTTTATCATGGTTGGATTCTATCAGGGAGCCATGAAACCAAAATTTTCCTAAACTGGACCAGTAAACACTCTAAATCCTAAACAATTTTCTAAGACTATCAACTCAACTCTAATCTACTTTCTCACTGAATGAAAATATACTATATCTACTCCTACTTGATGGATCTAATACTATATTAATCCTTTCAATCCATTAACACACCATTAACATTTAAACAAGTCGACTATACTATAAAACCAAAACACTCTGCTTTCATTCACTTCAAAAGCTTGCATACAATATCCTCTACCTTAAGAAATGAGCCAAAAGTATATTAATAGGACTCTCCCATGTTTTTATGCCTTCAACATTGATTTCCCACTCCTATAATTAAGGGAATCCAAATTTGTCGAGTTGCATGCAACAATTGCAAAAAATTGCAAATGTTGTCATGACAACTTTTGAGCATCTTTTGCATTTATCATGCCAACTAAATTTTAGGATCTCTAACCTATATAAATCAATGAATTAACATCATTAAGGCCATTTTAGGCACTTTTCACACTTTTCTTAGGTCTAGGACACATTTAGACCATATTTCCCATTTTAGGCCTATCGTAAGGACTAATAACTTGAAAACACCCTAACCTAGACTAGATTGGATTAGCACTAACTACTAATCAATATAGTCACACAAAAAAAATGACCTAATAAGGTCAAAGAAAAAACATACTAACTTGGCTAGATTCAATTGCAAGCCATAATTGACTAAGGCTTTAGGGATAGCCTAGGTGCTCCTGCACCATCCTCCCCAAATGAAAGGACTTCAATCCACCCTTGGATTGAGTAAGTTGGGATCAATGCCAAAAAATTTGAACTCTATTTCTTTTATCCATGTTCTATATGCATCCATTTTTCCATGCCACTTCACTAAGTGTTCTTTGTATTCCTTCTTTCTTGTCTTCTTGTAAACTCTAGAATCCAGTATGTGTTATGCCTTCTTGATTGGTGTAGATAGAAAATTGAGTTCCTCCACCTCCTATATGAATTCAGTAAAAATCTCATCTTGATCAAGGATTGGGCCTTTGTACAAGACTAGGTCTGCTAGATTAAACACCAGAGATAAACCCATATCCTCTGGAAGTTCCACCTTGTATGCATTTGTGCCATATTTGGCCAATATAGTACTTGGGCCAATTCTTCTCATTTGAAGCTTATATGGAATTCCCTTCTATAACCTTTCTTTGTTGAGGTGTACCATCACCAAATCCCCAACATGGAATTGGATGTCTCTTTTCCTCTCATCCACTTTGCTCGTTGTTTTCTTTGTATTTTCAATAATTGTCTTCCTCACTGTTTCATGTAATTCTTGCATAGAATATGCAAATTCATCTACATAGCCAATTCCCTTGGCTCCATCCTTTTGATCTCTAAGCTCAAATATTCATCTTTGGTGAAGGCCATAAAATATTTCAAAAGGACTCTTACCAGTAGTCCTATTCCTGTGTCATTATAAGCATACTCTGCTTGCGCAATGAGTTGGTCCCAAACTTGACCATACTCCTTAGTTAAACATCTTAGGAGGCTACCAAGACTCCTATTGACTACCTTAGTTTGGCCATCAGTCTGATGATGATATGTAGATCCAAAAGCTATGTTGGTCCCTAGCTTATGTCATAGAGTCTTCCATAAATGACTCATGAATTTGGTATCTCTATCTAAGACTATGCTCAATGGTAAACCGTGTATTCTGAGTACCTCCTTGAAGAATAGGTGAGCTATCTGGCTGGCATCATGGATTGTCATACAGGGTACAAAGTGTGCCATCTTACTGAATCTATCCATAATAATATAAATTCTATCCATTCCCTGCTTTATCTTGGGCAAGTCTTGTTGGAATGGGGAGAGGATGGTAAACGCCTAGATTAGAAGATGTACCTTTTGCCTTTTTATAGATAACAAAACTTTCTACATACTTCTTAATGTCCAAATTCATCTTGGGCCAAAAATAGAATCTCTGAACTAATTCTTGGGTCTTATTAACACCAAAATGTCCACTAAGTGCACCATTGGGCTTTTCTTGAATCAAATTTTCTCTTATAGACCCTCTAGGAACACATAATTGACTTCCTTTAAACAAAAGATCACTTTGTAAAGTATATTCAGAGAATTGACTATGAAAGTGATTCTTGTATTCTTGACATACCTTGTAGATGTTTGTAAAGTCTCCATCTTCTGCATATATACATTTGAAGCTCTCAATTCCCATGCTCTACAAGTGTATATCTTGTATTGTCAGGGCTCTTCTTCTTAAGGAATCTACTACCTTACTCTACAATCCCTTTTTGTGCTTAATTTGGAAAGTGTGTTCTTGTAGGTATTCAACCCACTTCATATGCTTGTGACTGAGCTTATCTTGCGAGTTCAAGAAACTCAGTGCTTGGTTTTCTAAAAAGACTATAAACTCTTTTGGAGGCAAATAGTGCCTCCAATTTCTTAGTGCTTGGACCAGATCATACATCTCTAGGTCATAAGAAGAGTACTTCTTCTTGGCTTCACTTAGTTTCTCAGAGTGAAAGGCCACTGGTCTTCCCTCCTGACTAAAGACAACACCAATAGCTACATTGCTAACATCACATTCCACTATAAATAGCCTCTCAAATCTTGGAAAAATCAAGATTGGCTGAGTAGAAATCTTGTTTTTTAACAACTCAAACCCATGGTTTTCTTGTTCATTTCATACAAATTTCGTTTTCATCCCACCCTTGATAGTATCAAGCATAGGAGCACAAATTGCACATAATTTCTTTATAAACTTCCTACAGTACTGTTCTAAGCCACAAATGAAGATGAATCAAGTAAAAGCACAATAATCTGTCACCTTTTAGGCTAACTTATCAGCACAGCTAAATTTTAGTATTTCTATCTAAAAATTAATTTTGGTCATACATATGGTCTAGCTAGATTCATTATAGTTAAGTTAGATAAGTGCTTTAACGTTTCCAATTGGAAATGTATATTAAATGCATGTTTTATACCACTTTGAGTCCAATTACCGCAAAAATAAAATTATTTTAGAAAAGTGACGTTGCAATAAATCTAAGTCTTTTTAATGATAATTTAAAAAATACAAAAATATGCTTTTGTAGAGATCAGAGTCAAGAATATCTCTGATAGATTTTATAGTGTTTTAATTAGACATAGTCTCTTATAATTAAAAAATATTGCAAGTAGGTATTTTAATAGTCAAGGAGATGTTGACTCGGAGAAAGAAAAAAAATAGTAAAAAATATTAAACAAATTTGAAAAACATATGGTGCACTAGAAGAGAGGGTCCTCTTTAAGAATATATATTTCTTTTTTTTATTGGAATATATTTGTTATGAAAAATATGGCGGGAGATGAAAACTGTCAATTTTAGGTGAGTTGGAATTTGAATTGTTATAAAAGAGAAAATATAAGTCACAAACCAATTTTATTTCTTCATGCACTAGCTATATATGTCATCTATAACATATTTTCAAATTAGGGGAAAAAATGTTTATTTACATATAATTTTTTGGCGTGAACTAGACCCCTAATTTTCAGTATGTTTCTGCAACTAAAAAACCATCTTAAAAAATTTAAAACACATATCAAAACTTATTCAAAAAAAATATTAAAAATATTAATCATAAACTTCATCCATTTTAAAACATTTTATTAGTTTATACCATCTTCAAATTCCAAACATAAATGTCTCTTTTATACTATTGAAGTTGAACAACTTTGATTTTGTTAGCCTTTTCCTTTATAAAAGGGTGACAAATTATTGTGATTTTATTTCATGAAAAAATCTTACCTTATTTGTTGTCCTTGGTGTAGGCTAGTTGATAATGGCTTCCACCTTTCTAGGATTCATCTTTAGATTTACTTGATATAGCACAAACCCAAGGTACACTAGTTCTTGTTTCATGAATTCACATTTCTCCAAGTTGATCATCAACTTCTCTTCATGCAGCTTCTTGAAACCTATTTTTAGATGTTTGAGGTGTTCTTCACTTGTCTTACTTTAGATGATTATATAATCCAAGTAGACTACCAAAAATTTGCCTATATAGTATTTTAGGACTTCATTCATGAGTCTCATAAATGTGTGTGGGGCATTGGATAACCCAAATGGCATTAAAAACCACTCATACAATCCTTCTGTGGTCTTGAAGGCTATTTTCCATTCATCTCCCTCATTAACTCTGGTTTGATGGTATCCACTCTTCAAGTCAATCTTTGTGAAAAATTTGGCTTCACGTAGACAGTCCATTAGGTCTTCTATCCTAGGGATAGGGAACCTGTACCTAATGGTTATTCTATTTATTTCTCTAGTGTCGGTAGATAGCCTCCAAGTTCCTCCCTTTTTAGGAATTAAGACAATGGGTATGACATAAGGGCTAATACTTTTCCTAATCAGAGCTTGGCTTAGGAGTTCTTGAATCTGTCTAGCTATTTCCTCATTTTTTTTAGTCATTTTATATGTAGCCTTATTGGGAAGGGTAGCTCATAGAATGAAGTCTATTTAGTGGCTTACATCCCTTTTAGGGGTAAGGATGATGGTTTTCCATCACTAAAAATGCCTTCATACTCTTGCAACATCTCCTGCACTTCTTCTAGCAATTTTGTCTTCTTGACTATCTTGTCTGCAATTTCTTCTTTTGGTTTCAACAAAAGTGCAAATCCAACTCCCTCTCCTTGTTCTAAGGCTTCTAATAACTCTTTCTCACTAACCATGATAACATTGGGTCCAGATGATTTCATTTATCCATCCTCCAACAGTGACTATATTTTGAATGTCACATTGTCTTTCTTGAAAGAATATGAGTTCTTTACTCCATAATGCATGGTCTGTCAGTAAAATTTCCATGGTCTACCTAGAAGTAGGTGGTATGTGGCCATAGGAAACACATCACATAATACTTTGTCCTTATACCTCCCAATTGAAAACTCCACCCAAGCTTGTTCATTTGCAAGGACATGTTGTCCTTTATTTAGCCAAGTGACTTTATAAGGATTGGTGTGGGGTATCCTTTTCATTTTCAACTTTCTGACTGCCACCTCTCACACTATAGTTTCAGTAGACCCTGATTCTATGATGACTCTACAAACCTTTCCCATCATTTTGCGCTTCACTCTGAATAGTGATTGTTAGAAACACTGAGAGGGGGGGAGCTGAATAAGTGTTTATCTATTAATTATATTTCAGCCAATTAAGCATATATCAAATGTGCATCCAAAGAAACATAACACAAGAACAATAACACATGATATGATTATGGAGAACCTTGATCAGAGGAAAACTCTGGTGGGGATTAGTACCCACAAATATTGTACTAGGTATAATGAACCTGTTAAAGTTCCTTTGCCCTGTTAGAAGTAGTCTTTACAAATTAAGTACAATGACCTGGTTAAAGGTCTGACCCTATTAGGAGTCTTTTACAAAACCCTATTAAAGGTATATGGCTCACTGCCTAGGCTTACTTCCCAATAAGATGAAGGCTACAACCCTCTGAATGTTGATATGCACTATATCAAAATGAACTGCTATAATGACACTGCTGTCTGATTAGTTCCGTGTATGCGTGAATGCTCTTACTCTCTTAAAGAGATATATCATCTATTGAATTTATAGTACTATCCCTCTGTAACTTCCTCTTGCATAATAATCGACACTTGTAACATATCTTTACATTACATACTTATATCTTCAAATCCGAATAGGCGTGACCCAAAACAAATCACTAGTCGGCCATAAAACAAAATATACAACGCTTCCGAACAAGTTAGTCTAAGCGTGTTTACTACAACATTAATTACATTAATACAAACTTATAACTAAAGGCACTTAGCCATTACATTACAAAATCATTCACGTTGATCAAAACTGTAGTCGGCTTCCATGCTCTGTTTCTTGGACTACAGGTCTACTAATCTGCCTGTAACCTTTTCGTACTAATTTTCTATACTCTGCGCATCTGGATCTAGCATGTATATACACCATAGAGTATATACCTAAGCACGCATGCTCTGGTGTGATCTGTAACACGTGCGCTGATGTGCTAATTTTTGTATGTGTCTGTCTGCTCTGTTTTCACACTTAGTCATTTTGCTTTCATGATAGATATTAAGTATGACTTTGTTGCCATGATTGACAACACAAAATAAGTCATTCTTCCTTAGGAAGTCAACTTGCCAACAATATCCTCCTTTTTCATTTATGGCAACAAAGGAATGTGGCTAAGTTACTCAAAATGACTTCATACAAAAATGACTGTATATGATAATACTTAATGATATATACATATATACTTCTCTGCATATACACATTCTATAGTACTCCCCCTTTGACATTAATGAAAAATGTGTACAAAAACTGTAAGTCTTCAACATACTTAATCCATGTAAACTTCTGGGTACACAACTTGAAGAGATTGAATCTCTTTCTGCCAAAAGACTTTCATTGCATCAACTGTCTGAAGATGCGCGCATAAAGCATATGTCAATTTCTCAATTTTTATAAGATCCATGCAAGGACCTTGATCATATTTATGTATGGTTTTATCAATCTATTTGATGTTATCATTGAGAACTGCTAGAGATAGCGCAAGTGCATTTCTCAACTGTGTTTGCCTTACCTTGATCTTGTTAATTTCTAGTTTTGCCTTCTCAATTTTGTCCAACTATCCTTGGTAGACATTATTGTAGATGTTCATGTCTTATGTCAAGGTTTCAACTGATTTTATTATGTTATCCACCATTTCTTCTACTTCTGCTATCTTTTTAGTGTGCTCAGAGGTGAGCTTCACTCTATCCATACAGTTTTCTATGACTTTCTTTCCTTTATCTGCCAATTCCTTCAATATAGCCTACCCAATCTTTAAGGAATTTAGATCTAAGATAAATTTCTTCACCAATTCATTTAGTCTCTCCTTCTTGTATTCATCTTCTGCAATCTTAGTAGCTGATTATACTAAGCTAGTGAAATGTGTTTTTAAGTTTGATAAGATGTTGTCCACATCTTCAACTGATTGTACTTTGGCTACTTTCTGATCATTAGGCACTAAGTCATTCAAAATGTTCACTGTTTCCAAGAAGCGAGGGTTCCTCATCACTTGTTTCTCTTTTTCCTTTTCCATGGCAAGAACGCTGATCTTGATTAGGTCTTCTTCTCCCCACGCATCCAAACTTGCTGAGTCAAGAGTTAATCTTGACAACAATGAGGTGGATGGTTGAGTGGATGGTGAGAAAATAGTATTCTGGCTTGTATCTACACATTCACTTTTGACATGAATTTCCTTCACTGGTGTCTCATTACCTTGAGTATCTTTCTCTTTATCCAAGTCTATTGGATCAATGAGAGGAACTTTATCCTATTGTAGAGATGTATCATCAGTGTTCATTTCCTCAGTGTTTACAAATGCCTTATCAACTTTATCCATATCTTTATTGAAGAACCTGTCATAGATATCTTTGCATTGTCAACTACTATAGTATCTTCTGAATCTTTAGCTCTCCCAGAGGTTGTTGTCACTATGGGCACTGAATCTTGTGGACCTATTATAGGCGCAATCTGAATTACTAGAGTTGTAGTCTGTTTGGGAGGAGCTAGAGTAACTTTTGTTTTAGGCGCCATTGGTGGATACATGTGTCTATTCATAAATACTTGTGCAAATGCTTTTTCAGTCTCCTTTCCAACCTACTCATACTCTTTGTTCATAATCTGAAGAAAACTTGTCTTACTATAGAGATGAGGCTTTACTAGATCTAACATAATAGCCTTCTCATCATGTGAACAGACAAGGAGAAGAGTATCCAAAGTTTATTTTCTAATCTTCATGTCCTCTTCTATAGCATGTCTTTTCATTATCTCCAACAAGTTCCATAGTTGATCCAGTATCACTATTTTAAGTTCAAGAACTAATTTCTTAAACTTGATCATATGAGATATGACCATAGAATGTATCTCAGTCTTATCAATTTCTTGATATTTTTCATAAACTTTTGATAATGTATCCAATCTTCCTTCATTTACAATCCTATTCTTCAAGATATTTAGACTGGGTCTAAATCCTACCTCAGGAGGAGCTTGAACATTCTTAGCTTTGCTTCGAGTAGCTCTTGAGGATGGATGACTTGTAGCCGCTTGATTTCTTCCTCTAGGTTTCTTGCTAGGTACAGAAGGTGGAGATGTGTCTAGATCAATTGTGGTAGTAGGCCCAATGGTACTCTCCTCATTTTTCTTTTGTTTCTTCTTTTGAGTTTCAACAGTTTTCTCAATTTTAACTTGTACAATTTTGGCTTCTTTTGCTGTATCCAAATCTTCTTGTGTGACTCCATGCTTTTTCAGAATGTTGGATGTTATTTTGGATGCTTTCCTTTTGTTAACAGCAAGTTGTAGTTCAATATCTACTTTGTCGGTCTTTTCTTTGTAAGTGCCCCATCTAGGTTCATTAGGGTCTTTAGGTGCTGACAACAAGACTTGCGCATATCCTTCTAACACATGGTCTTCTACTTCATACCCTAGTGGATGAATCCACTTAATTCTAGGCTCAAAAGCCTCCATGCATGTGCAATCTGTCTCTACCATAAAGCATATTGTATCCCTGTATTTGTCAACTATCTTCTCAGATAGTTTGAACCTGCTTTGCATTTTGACCCTGAATATCTTTATATCTATGTCCATTGTATCTCTTGCACTGCTGTCTACTATGGATTTAAGAGATATCTGAGTCATTGTAGGTTTGCCTTTGTCTAGATAAAGGTCTACAACCTTTCCAACTATATGGTAATACAAATAGATGATTAGAGATCCAAACCTAAATGTTTTGCTCCTGTCATGCTTGATGATTCTGATATTGTTAATCAATTGACTGTGCAAGATCTCACATAGGTTGTATTGGGTGTTGTCCTTCACTATTCTGATAGTTGCAAGGACTGTTGCTGTAGAGACAATATTCAACCTACTTGCATGCTGAAAATTATATCCAAGTATCATTGTCATGAGTTTAATGTCATCTTCCTTGATAGGGTCAACAATCATTTCGTGCCTATCACTCCTAGACAAACAAACTTGCTCAATTTGTTTCTTGACATCCTTGCCAGTGGGAAGCATAAGTTCAGTCATTGGAATTCTGGTTAACTAATGGATTAGTTAAGTAGTGATGTAAACTAGGACATCTCCAATCCAGAAAATATCATCATGAATTCTTCTTAATAGGATTTTCACCCATTCTGGTTCTTCAAACTCATGCGTATTTGAATACTCAAAAATAGGGTTATCTTGTAAGTGTGTGAACTCATCTTTGAATGTGAAATCCTTATTTAACATTGATGCCATATGAGATGCTATATTATCATCTCCTAATGATTCCTTCTTACAGTATATGTATGCGCAGATACCTTCCACATGAACAACGCCAAGCGGAGTTTTAGAGAAAGCCCCTTCCACATCATCCAGTATGGATTTGAATGGATGCTTCTTAAATATGAACCTCTTCCTCTCTGCTACATCAAACACAACTGGGGTCACCATACTTACTTGGTGTTTTCTTATGTAGGGTTTCCACAAATTTCTAAAATGATGCGATGGCTAGGGCTCCATTTCAAACTGATTATCCATTCGCTCCAACTACCAAACTGTTATGCCTTTGTGCTTTGATGTCTTAGTGCTCCAATTCTCTTCAACTTCTATGCTCTCAAATGTAAATGTGAAAAATGATCGATCGCAAATTTATTTTTTATACACTCTGTTGCATTTAATGCTTGCAACCATACATAGAGATTTTCAAACTTTGATCCTGATGTAATTCAGATAATGTGTGAATGCATATAGTTGTAATTTGTGCTTTTAACCATGAATCCAAAGGTGCATACTCTGAAGTGAGTACACCAACCGCACAGGGGTTCTGAGCTAGAATAGCTCCCCCTAAGACCAAGAAGGTCTATTCAAGCAGAAGTAGAGGGTGCGTCCACTATGGATGCATCAACTAATTTGTCAACATTGTTGTCCTTCTTAACTTCAACCCATATTTTTCTTGAATCTTCATTTTCTTTGGCAAAATTGACTTCTCCTTTCTCTTCAAGTAGTGACTTTTTAGGATCCTCTTATTTTTGAGTTTTGGATCTACAAAACCTTGTGATATGTCCAACCTTTCCACATGTGTGAAAAATGATAGGAGGTCTGATGTTCTTGCTCATCATGCTGCATTGCTTTGCTGTGTGTCCATTGTAGTTTCATATCTGACATGTAATGTTTTGCAAATTTATTGAGAGTTGATTTCTTTGATTGCTTTGATTTATATTCCTGTGATTTTGTTGAGGTTGATTTCTTTGACTTGTTCTACAATGAATAGCCCTGTGACCAAACTTATTATGGGAGTAACAATAACCATTAAAAGGTCTTACCTCTTTGCAATCTCTTCCCAAATGCCCATGTTTATTACATGCATAACAAGTTCTATTAACTTGCTTGATTTCTCTTTTAGGTAGTTCATATATAACCTCTATAGTATCTTCAATTTTCTTAGCTTCTGAAGATGCTTCAAGTGTTTTTTTCTCTCTTTTGTGATGATTTGATTTTATCTTGTGCTGTACTGAATCCAAGACCAGTAGTGTTCCCTTTTTGCCTTTGCGCATTGAGCTGGGATTGAATAAAATCAGCACTTGTGTGAATTTTATCAATCTTATCTTTTTCTTCTGTTAATTCAGATTCCAACTTCTTCTTCATGTTTTCCAATTCTAGACTTTCATGTTTGCCTACAGAAGTTCATCTTCCAATTGATTTCTTTCTTTGATCTTGTCTTCAATGGTGTTCTGGTTATCTGTAAGTTGTTCCTCCAGATCTTCAAGTTTATCCTTTAGAGATTTATTCTCTTCATTAAGCTTTTTGACCATTTTTCCTAGATCACTTGTAGAACAATCTTTCAGATTTTTTCTTAGCCTTTAAATAAGTATTTGAGAGCCATCATTTTTCAATCTTAGCTTTTCATTTCCTTCTCAGATCTGTCAAGATCTTCAAGAGCTACTTCAAGATTCCTTTTCAAATATTTTGCTTCAGCTGAGTCCATGATCTCCTCAAGTGGTTAAACTTTCTTTCAGAGGACCAGAGCTTTGATACCAATTGTTAGAAACACTGAGAGCGGGGGGGGTGAACCAATGTTTATCTATTAATTATATTTCAACCAAGTAAACATATATCAAATGTGCATCCAAAGAAACATAATACAAGAACACATAACACATGATATGATTACGGAGAACCTTGATCAAAGGAAATCTCCGGTGGGGATTAGTACCCACAAATATTGTACTAGGTATAATGAACCAGTTAAAGTTCCTTTGCCCCGTTAGAAGCAGTCTTTACAAATTAAGTACAATGACCTGGTTAAAGGTCTGACCCTGTTAGGAGTCTTTTACAAAACCCTGTTAAAGGTATATGACTCACTGCCTAGGCTTACTACCAAATAATATAAAGGCTACAACCCTCTGAATGTTGATATGCACTATATCAAAATGAACTACTGTAATGACACTATTGTCTGATCAGTTCCGTGTATGCGCGAATGCTCTTACTCTCTTAAAGAGATATATCATCTATTGACATCATAGTACTGTCCCTCTGTAACTTCCTCTTGCATAATAATTGACACTTGTAACATATCTTTACATTACATACTTATATCTTCAAATCCAAATAGGCACGACCCAAAACAAATCACTAGTCGGCCCTAAAACAAAATATACAACACTTCTGAACAAGTCGGCCTAAGCGTGATTACTATGACATTAATTAAATTAATACAAACTTATAACTAAAGGAACTTAGCCATTACATTACAAAATAATTCACGCTGATCAAAACTATAGTCAGCTTCCATGCTCTATTTCCTAGACTACAAGTCTACTAATCTGCTTGTAACTTTTCCGTACTAATGTTCCATACTTTGTGCATCTGGATCTAGCATGTATATACACCATAGAGTATATACCTAGGCACACATGCTCTAGTGTGATCTCTAACATGTGCGCTGATGTGTTAATCTCTGTATGTGTCTGTCTGCTCTGTTTTCACACTTAGTCATTTTCCTTTCATGACAAAACTTAAGTATGGCTTTGTTGCCATGATTGACAACAAAAAATAAGTCATGCTTCCTTAGGAACTCAACTTGCCAACAGTGATCTCCTCTGACTAGGCTCTTCTTTCACTGGCTCCTTAATCAGATTTCTCATCATCATTAATTTTTCACCTTCCTCTAGCTCTAAGGGTACTTCAGGGTGTTTACCTCCACCACTGGTGTCCTCTTCAACATAATTTACACATTTATCACTTCCTTTAAAATTGTTTCCTTTCTCTAGACACCTATATATAGGATGTCCCATTTGATTGCAGTGATCACAGTTCACGGTGGAAAAATAATTACCTCTTCCTTGACTACTACCCCTTCCTCTATTTGAAATCCCTTTGTTAGATTTTCCTTCTTGCTACTTGGTAACATTAGTCTCTCCTTGACTCTTTGGTTCAAAAATTCTTCCACCATATCCACCTCTTTGTCCTGTATTGTCTCTTCCTATAACTCTTCCTCTGGTAGTGCTAGCATCTTGTTTATTTCTCAGTTTCTCTTCAACCTTGATAGAAATTTAGTGGCACTTTTGAATGGTGTCTGGAGTCAAGAGACTCATCTCATATTTTATGGTCCACTTAATTCCATTAAGGTATCTTTCTACCTTCAATTTCTCACCCTCTGCAAGTTTAGACCTCATGTAAAGCCTATGCAATTCTTCAGTATAGGAGTTTACATCTAGGTCCTTTTGTCTTAAACCTTGTCTTCTTTTATGTAGTTCAATTTCATAATCCTCAGGGATATAAGCATCTCTGATTTTTTCAACCATAGATCTCCATGTCGTAATGGGCTTCTTTCCTTCCTTCTCCCTCTCATCTTGGATGAATTTCCACCAAGTGAGTACAGATCCTCTTAGTCTAGCTTTTGCAACTTTCACCTTTTGAGCCTCAGTGATGCCATCACACTCAAAATGGTTTTCTAGTCCTTCTATCCAATCTAGGACTATCTCTGGTTCCATCTTTCCAGTAAAGATAGGAACTCCTTTTAGTGATCTACCACTTTAATTGCCTTTAAAAATTTCAATAATGGTTCCTCATTAAGAACAGGGTCAGCTTCAAGTACTTCATCATCTATGGTAATCTCCTTGCCTTTCCCTTCAACCTTATCCTTCACTTCTTCTTCTTTTACATCAATTTCATCTACCTTTTTCTCTAATTGAGTCAATCTACCTCAGAGCATTACGTTCTCCACTTCTTTATCATCTACCTTCTTACCAACTCTACATTGGTGACCATTGTATACTCTCCTACTAAATCTATTGGTTGGAACAATAACCACAATCCTGATAAAACAAGCTCTTATACCAGTCTAATGGAAGTGCTCCAAGTTGTGCTTGCACAAACTCTACTAATGAATCTACTTGTCCTAGTCTTCTTAGGATCATAAAATAAACTCTAGGATCTCCCATGTCTTTAATCCAATGGCCTAATATTTCACTAACTCAACACAATGAGTTATATTTCTTGTGCTTCACCTTGAAGGACAACTATCACTAGTTTTATCTCAATGCTTCACTCTTTCTTGAAGGAATCCATACACAAATCCTTCATATCACTTTTACCAATGCCACAAGGGTCATGTCCACCATTTGAACACTCATTTTGAATCCTTTTAACTCCAATGGAATAGGTTCAATCCCATTTCAATAGAGTTCCAAATTCACTCTTTATAGGACCCTATTAGGCCTAATTGACCAACTAGCCCTATCCAGAGGGTTTTTTCTGGATTCTTTCTCAAAACTTACAAACAACCCCAAAAACTAACCTAGGATCCTAACACCCTTTTGGAAGACCTAAAATATTTTCATGGTCTATCATTCCATAGTCATCCGTACACCAATATCCTTAAATGTAGGGCTAATAGGGCTTTTTGGGTTCCTAAAATGCAGTTGAGTGATTTCTATCTAGAAATATATCCAAATGCAATGGTCAAGCTCTTATCTCTCAAATAGGGATATATAGGACCCTAATTACTTTGAAACAACACTCGGTTCAGATCTTTCATACACACCCTTGCTTCTACATTCAACTTTGTCTCTTCCATACACCTAATCGAACATTCATAGCTCGCCTAGGGCATGGCTTTAAAAATACAAAATTAGTTCTCTAGGACTCCTAATTGAATATATACACTATAAAGAGGCTCCAATAACATATTCATTTACCTTTTATAGTTTCTCATGGTTGGGTTCTATGGGGGATCCATGAAACAAAAATTCTCCTAAACTTGACAAGTAAACACTCTAAATCCTAAACAATTTTGTAAGACTATCAACTCAACTCTAATCTAATTTCTCACTAAATGAAAATATCTTGTATCTACTCCTAATTCATGGATCAAACACTATATTAATTTATTCAATCATTAACACACCATGAACATTCAAACAAATCGACTGTATTCTAAAACCAAAACACTCTGCTTTCATTCACTTCAAAAACTTGCATACAATATACTCTACCTCGGGAAATAAGCCAAAAAGTATATTAAGATGCCTCTCCCATGTTTTTAGGCCTTCAATATTTATTTCCCACTCCTATAATGAAGGGAATCTAAATTTGTAGAGTTGCATGCAACATTTGCAAAAAATTGCAAATGTTGTCATTGTTAGCTCTTTTTCTTGTAGAATCAATTATAATAGCAATAAATGATAGACTCTCTAATACCCAATTTAGATTATCATAGGGATAAGGGATAATTAACAAGGATGAAAATCCTTCTATACTTTGGGCTCCACATACCCAAGTGGGTGCACCTTTGGCAGGGTATTATCTTTCAGTAATTTTAATAGTGGATTAAGGATTTGTGATCCTTCTTTTTATGCCACCGGGATTAGGAAGGCTAACCTATTGATTCACTCTTCAAGGAATCACTAAATTGAATTGTACTAAATATAATTAGCTAGACATGTATTTGAGATAAAAAAAAATGTAAAGATTGATTAAAATTGGATTGATGATAACAACCACTTGTCAGCATTTTTCCCAGTGCCTAATCATGGGTCATAGAGTCAGAACAAAACATACATACATCAAGGATAATTAATGGAAATAAAAATAGACCTCAGATGGAATGCCTTACAAACTATCCTCTCATCCTCACACCCCTGTATCAAATTCCTGCATAAACCCTAACCCTCTACAATTATCTGCAAGATTTAAAACTCTCCTTGAAAGCAACTCACAAACAATGGCATGGCTACCTTATAACCAGTATACTCAAAATGCCTTACAAATTGAACATACAAGAACTTTAAGAGAAAATGCAAAAAGAAATCATTGGTATCAAAATGGAGATTCCATTGTATTTTATTAATGTAAGTTTGATATCAGTACATTCAAAAGACTCAAAACCAACATTCAGACATAATTCAAAAGTCTGCCTTGTAGTTTTATTTTTTACCATCCTTATTACAATATTACAACTTGCTACTTATAGACAGCCATAGTCATCTTGGAATCCTTTTAAAAAATAAGGATGCAACAAGCTACATATGACTAGGCTAGAGGAAAAAATACAGTTTACAGATTAGACAAAATTGTAGGTGGATGGGATAACAAATATTTGTTATAAGCCATGTAATCTTTTGTCCTATGATCACCTGAATTCTTGAAGTTGTTTTGAGGTGGCTGGGTCCTTGTCATCTAGAATTTTTCCTCTTGCTGATGAAGAGCCCCCAATATCTGATTTTCTCAAACTACTCAACCTCTTTGGTGTTTGTTGTCCCCCTTATATTTACTATCTTATGCTACCGGGGTGACTATACCATACTTGCTAACCCATGTGGTGAACACCTCATCATTTGGCCAACTAAAACTAAGGACCTCATCCTTCTGGCTATTTAATTCTTCCCAATCAACATTGGCTTTCTCAACTTCTACCTCCTAGGATTCAAAAAATGCCTTGGCTTTATTTAAAATGTGAATAGTTATACAAACTAGCCAGTATTTCCCAATGTAACAATACCTTTTGTTCTACTGGTTAGTGTTTCATTCAATTGTATTAGCCATAGGGATTCATTCTTTATGTTCCCATCCTCTTTGAACATGTTGGGAAACATGTCATATCTATCCCTGGAGAACTCTTCTCTCAAAAATGTTACCCTCCTGATGACCATGTTCTTCTTGGTGTCCAAGTTAACCATCAATTTGAGACACTTGTGGGTGCTTGTCAGGATGATATAAATATTGTTCTGCTCCTTTGAAAGAGAGTAAAAATATTTGACATGGGATATCTTCCCCTTCCAGTTATCCACTATCAGATCCCACTGTTACTTTCCCTCATCATGCCTGCTTATGATGCCTGCAATCTTCTTTCCCAGTAAATAGAGGTTAGAAAGGTTGACCTCACTGGCACACCTCTTGAGGTTGGAAAATATATGGTCAGAACATTTTTGTTTCACCAATTCCTCAACCTCTTTGTATGCAGGGGAGTCTTCAAGATCCCTTTTGCCCTCTTCTTCTAGCCTTGATATCTCACTGATCAACCTATTTTTCTCAGCCTCTAGTTTCGCTTTTTTGGCATCAGTGGCTTCTTGGGTGGTGGGACTCAAAGGTGCAAGGGATGGTGGATATGTCAAAAGTTGACTAGAGGAAGATGGTTGGTGAGGTTCCTGAGTAATTACCCCTTGGGGAATTAGTTGGATCTTTTGCTTACCCTCTAATGTTGCTATTATGTTATCCTTCAACAAGGATTTGACCTTTTCCTCATTGTAGGCTTTGAGTATAAATTCATACTTCTTATTTAAGCTCTCATAAGACTCCTTTTCTTTCTCAGCTACCCTTAGGCTCAAACTAGCTATTTGAACAACAAGGTTTGTTGCTTCAGTTCCTGAAGTGTCAGCAACCCTCTTCACAATTTGGCTTCTTGTATCCTCAATATCATCACCTTCCTTTATTATCCTCTTGTCTTTTTTCTTCAATGACCGAATTTATAGGGTTGCATGCTCTTCACTAAACTGAGCACCAATTGATGTCCCAGTAGTGCTCATAGGCTTTGATTTCTTCCTGATAGAATCAAAAACTATTGCATCTACTAAATCCTATTGAGGCTGTATAGGAACTCCGTGCTTCTTAATCATTTCCCTACCCTATTCAGGGGTGACCTTATCCAAATTGGATACCATCTCCCACTTGACTTCTTTCTCTATATCTTCCTTACCATAGTTGGGTTGGGCTTCTTGCAACTTTTCACACTTATGATTGAATTCATCAATATGGCATCTCCATAGAAATTGAATGAATGCCCTAGTTTTAATGAAATTATCACCTGACAGGAATTCATCAATAGCTTGCTTGGTTATAGGATCTAACACCGTACTAGTAAATTTTGTCACTATGAGGTCAGCTGATGTATGTTTAGGTGCCTCTGGCATCCCTTCTTGTAACTCCTGATTGGTGACAACAACTTCACCAGCATTCCTTAATTGCACCAATTTCTCAGCAATGGCTTGGTCATCATATTGCATGTGGGATTGGGTAGGAGAGTACAATTCACTCTCTTGTTCTTTTGCTTCCACACTTTGCCATTTGGCAGAGGGAACTTCTTGAATATCAACATTTGTTGGCCTCTTTCCTTTATGCTATGGAGGTTTGTCAGTTTTGGGTGTGATAGTAGTGTATCCTCTCCTTTTATATACTAAATATTCCCCCAATGGGACTATTCTTCCTTGTGGAAATTTATTAAAAACAACAAGAGCCTTTTCTGGTTCATTTTCCATTAACCTCTGCTTCTTCTCATTTAGGGTCTATATGATCCCCTCAAATAAATTCATTAGGGAGTCAATCTTATAAGACCATGGGAAAAATTCCTATAAAGGATCCTAAGAATTGTCAAAATTGCGTACAAAGTCCAAAGACTTCTTGTATGCCATCCATTTCTCCTTCATGACCTCTTGGATACCAAGGTCAAAAATGTTTCTAATGATATCCTCTGGGTAGTTGAACTGATGTTCTAATATCAAGCACTTAGTCCTTTTCCTGAACATACCCATGATAAACTCTTTATTATCTGCACACCTAGATACAGATGTGGCTAGATGATAAGGGTCAAAATACTTATCAAACTATGTCCATCCACCTTTGGTTATGATGAAATGATGGGCTCTGATGAGGGTAGGAAAAATGTTTCCCTTCATCTTTCCGGTCAGGGCTTCTTCCTGTAGCCCACCCAATTTCCTTATGATCTCTGCTATTCCAATCTTTAGAGGGACTCTTTAGGGTAGCACATAAGGGGTTCCCCAGAATCCATAAACCCTAATTACTATAGAAAAAGGGTACAAGATTAGATCTCCCCAATTGTGAGCAATTTTTAGTTCTGGGGCATATTCCATAGGCCTCAAAAGCCTCATCATCTCAGTGTGGATCCTAGCATTTTGATTGCTCAGCAGTGGCTTGAGTCTAGTTGCAAAAACCCTATCAAAATAAACATAACTAGCACTCTTCCTATCCCATGATAGATCAGTACTCCACATTTGGACATGTAATTCTTCATCACCCAGGAACTTAGTCAATTCCATTTCTTTCTCAAAGAAATCTGCATTTTTGAACAAGAACATATGCATCATGAGGGAATACCATCCCATTGGTTTGTGTATATTGCTATCCTAAATTCCTACCAGACTCTCATGCATTTCATGGGCAATATAAGATGCAAAATCAAATACTACTGACAGGTGGGGATTGAACAACCATTAGCATTATGTGGACATGCATCGTTACATCTTCATTTACCCCTAAAACATGGCATAGAGCACTGTACATTTTTCTGACCTTGCCATTAAAGAGATCCAACTTGAAAGGTTCTAGGGTCCTAGGCCCTACTACAACCAAGTCTCCTATTTTATTAAAGTACCCCTTCAATGTCTTATCCCTATAATACTCCCTCTGAGTCTGGTATACTTCTTTAAAGTACTCAAAATCAATATCATCCATGTGCACTGAGGTGTCATTCATCTTGAAGATCCTTCTGATTTCATTAGCTGA
Source organism: Thuja plicata (assembly GCA_018584345.1). Lineage (NCBI taxonomy): Eukaryota > Viridiplantae > Streptophyta > Pinopsida > Cupressales > Cupressaceae > Thuja > Thuja plicata. Next base: position 2,034,821 of record MU224049.1, on the reverse strand, counting down.
TATAGTTAATAGAACATTTCCCTGGGTATCCCTAACAACCCTAGCTACCTTTTCATAAGTGTTTGCAATCAAAGTGAACAAATCAATGTCTATAAACACACCAGGCGTTATCAATTTTCATACATCTAACTCCCAAATGTTATAGTCTGGGGTAGGGGCATTCCTTTGGCTATAGGTTGTTCCTAACAGAGTAAGGCCATGAAAACTAGTTTTGACATCTTTTTCCCATCTACTAGAATCATATAACCCGTCTCCAATTTTGAAATGGGGATGTGGTGGAACTATCCTTTTAATTTGAGTGGGGTCTCCTGTAGATAGTGGCATTTTTTGTAACAAATCCTCCCTAACATTTCTTTTTTGATAATCAACTTCTCCAGAAATCTCAACTCTAGGGGCCATTCTAAATCTAAGGATTTTTTTAATATTAGATTTAAATTCTAAGAAAAATTTCTAAAAACCTTTCTAAACTGCAAATCCCACTAACAAACTGAATGCTGGTGAATCAAAAAAACTTGCCCATTCTGCACAGTAGTCGCGTGAAGCTAATTTTTTCTGCAATCCCATTTTTGTTCAACTGATTTTCATGAATCATTGTGACTACAAGTCGACTTAATCAATTTTACGACCTCAATCAAATCAATCTTTGAATTGAATTCAACTAGAGTGGCCACACGTTCTATAACTAATTTGCATGCTTCAATTTTGCGGCTTAACGGCTCTCTGCAACACATTTTAACAACTTTGAATTTGATTCGTAGATTTTGGACATCATTTTCTGCATCTAACGGCTATCTTATTTTTCCAATTTTTTTTTTTACCCAGGACACATGTCAACACCGCTTAATCGCTTACTCTCTAGATGTCGACCATTTTCCTTTTAAGCGATAAAGCGGACCATTAGATATAAAAAAACTTAACTTCCTTTTATACTCTTTCCAGCTTTGAATACCTGGGTCCACCAGCTGCCAGGTGTCATCACCGCTTAATGGCTTGTTTGATAGATGTTGTACATCTTGGGTATAAGCCATTATGTCCACCGTTATATCTTTCTAAGCTTTAGCAACCTTTATGTTGTCTACGACCAGACCCACATTATTTCCTAGACACATGTCACTACCGCTTAATGGCTTACTCATTAGATGTTGCACACTTTTATTTTAAGCCATTAAGCAAGCCGTCAAATTTTTTCATACTTGCCCATTGTTTAAATAAGAACCTTTATGACTTTTCAGCCCCACCAAGGACATGCATCACCACCACTTAATCTCTTAACCGATAGATGTCATTTACTTTTTGACTAAGCCATTAAGCGGGCCATTCAATCAAAACCAACTTGTTCACCACATAAGATAATGACATAAAAGGGATTTTTTAGAGGCATGACTTAGCAATTATTAAAGCAGTTAGGATAACGCATTATTTTAAAAAAGTAACCCATTTAACATGAACACATGACTTGAGGTAACTTAAGTGATCGAAAAAGTAACATAAAAGTAGAATCGGCCAAGACAATTAGGGTTTTTTTAGACATTTTACACCATTTTAAACTAGGTTAAGGGTAAGAACAAACTTTGCAGAGGCACAAGAATAATTTTAACCCTGATTTCAAAGCCTTGGACACCACCAATGAAAAGGGACCCTAAGAAAATTACAAGGCACAATTCAAATAGGAAATAGCACCAATAGTGGCTCTCTCTGAGGATGTTTAAACACCTGTTATAACAAGAACCACAGATCTCTGGGGAAGCAGACCACAAACCAGACTAACCTAAAACTGGAAATAAACACACAATAGAAAGGAAACACACCTATACATATAATACATACTACTATGCATGGAGAAGAAAGATTAATTAAAGAAAATTTTCAGGAATTTTCCATGCACTGGAAATTCTTGTTCTTCATCATCCAGACTCTTGAGGAAATAAGAATATTTTCCAAAGATCCAGGATATAACAAAAGGCCCTATCCATAGTGATTCAAATTTCTTGTGTTTGCCTTTACCTTTAGCCCTGGTATTCCATTGCAATACAAAATCACCAGGCATAAACTTTCTCTCATCTTCCTTTCTGTCAAAAGGGTATTTCATTTTTTGTTGCAGTTTGATATTTTCTTTCTAACTTTCTCTCCTTATTTCATCCAATTCTACCAACTGAACCATCCTTTCTTCTACGGGCTCAGAAATTTCCATTTCTTCATCTTGGATAAACTTGTAAATTGGGAACAAGTTGTTGGCAGGCATTCTTGACTGAACACCATAAACCAATTCAAAGGGAGACTTTCTAGTGGCCTTCTTGGCAGTGATCCTATCAGCCCAAAGGGCAAGTTTCAATTTAACATGCCAAGCTCTCTTATTTCCCTCCAAGGTATTTTTTAAGATTTGAAAAATGCTTTTATTACTGGATTCTACTTGACCATTGGCTTGAGGGTGGTATGGGGATGAATAGGACATAACAATTCCTATATTAGAGAAAAAGTCAGTGAATTCTTCAAACCTAAAGCACATGGCATTATCCATTATCAATTTAAGGGCAACACCAAATCTTGTAATTACTTTATCTATCAAAAATTTTATAACCACAGTACTTGTTACTTTTTTGGTTGGGATTGCCTCCACCCATTTTTTGAAATAATCAATTACTAGTAAGATCCAGCTATGGCCTCCACTTGATTTTTCAGAAAATTCTTCTATAAAGTCCATTCCCCACATAGAAAAAGAAGCCTCTGCTACCACAGGGTTTAATAAGAATGCCCCTGAATACTTCATCTTGCTTGAAAATCTCTGGCATGGCTCACATTTCCTGACAAAAGTGTGAGCATCTTGAAAAACACAAGGCCAGTAATATCCAACCCTCAAAATTTTATGGGTTGTTGTTCTAGCATAATAGTGCGCTCCACACATTCCAGCATGCATTTCTTTAAATACCTTTTCAGATTGACCTTTGTCAAGGCACAATAACAAGATCCCATCTCTATTTTTTGAGAACAAATCACCTTGCAACAAAACATATTTCTATGTTTGCAATTTCAAACTCCTCCTTTGATTGTCATTCAAGTTATCTAGATATTTAGCATTTTTCAGAATGTAAACAATATTGGTATACTAGGGTTGCATTTCAATACTTGTCAAGCATTTCTCATTTACACCAACACTGTTTACTTGGACCAAATCTAAATTTTCCTCTGTCATTAGCTTAGCCAACCCTAATCCCCTCACCAACTTAGTGATATGGGTTTCTATGTCAAACTCTTGAACTTTGTTTATCCATTTACATCTTTTTCCTGTCACTTCATTTTGAACAAAGATGTCTTTAACAATAGCTTGAGGAACATAGGCATTTGATTTTGCACACACCAAATAGGGCCTAAAAGCCTTGACTTCCTTCACTAGAGCATAAGCTTGTTTTTCCATCATCTGATAATTTAATTCAGCTGATTGCAATGATTTACTAAAAAATGCAATGGGGTGCTCAAATCCTTCACCTTCCTTTTGCAATAAGACTGCTGCAATAGTATGGAATGAGGCAAAAGTAAACAAAGAAAAAGGCTTAGTGTAATTATGGGATACAAGAATTGGTGCTTCTTGAATAGCTTATTTTATTTTTTCAAAGGCTAATTGGGCCTCTTGGCCACATTCAAACTTCACATTTTTCTTTAGTAATTTGACAATAGGTTTAACCAGTTCTTCAAAGTTGGCAATAAATCTCCTAACAAAGTTAATCTACCCTAGAAATGATTGTATACTTTTTAAGTTCTTGGGACAAAGTAACTTTTGGATGGCTTCAACCATTTCAGGATCTATCCTCACCCCCTCCTTTGACACTATGTGTCCCAAAAGTTTCCCCTCAGTAACAACAAAGTGACACTTTTTTGGGTTTAGAGACACTCCATATTCTAGTGCTTTTATCATGACCTTTTCCAAGTGATTGCAATGATCCTCTGCTCTTTTTGAGAAAGTTGTCAAATCATATTGGTACACTACCATTAGAACATCTATAAGGTCTTTGAAGGCTACATCCATAGCTCTTTGAAAAGTTGCACCAACATTTTTTAGCCCAAATGGCATACGGGCATATACATAGGTGCCCCAAAGGGTAGTAAATGTTGTTTTGAATTTCTCAGATTCTTTAACTAGCACTTGATTGTACCCTAAGAATCCATCCATCATAGATAACAAATCACATGGAGTGACTTTATGTAACATGGCCTCCATGTTAGGTAGTCTGTAAATATCTTTCAATGAGGCTACATTCAAATTTCTGAAATCAACACACAACCTTATCTCCCCATTTTTATTTCTTACAGGGACTAAGTTAGAGACCCAAGATGAATGTCTAATAGGCTTGATTATGCCTGCATCCCTTTGCTTCATCAGTTATGCCTGCATCTTGGTAGCCAGTAATTGATTGATTGACCTTTGTTTTTGTCTGAATGGTTTAATGCCTTCTTTTAAAGGAACATCATGTTGAAATAAATCTTCTCTATAGGCTTTCAAATCATCATAAGACCAGGCAAAAACATTTTTCTAGCTTTTTAATAGTTTTATCAAATTTTGTCTCACATTACTATCCAATTTTTTACCAATGTAAACTAATTGGGGAGATATTTCAGATCCCAAATTAATTTCATCTAAATCTCCCACCTTGGCATTGGACTTCTGAGTCATATAGTTGTCATTTATGTTGAACATGCCTTCCAATTCAACCAACCCCTTGGAAATGTGATTAGTATCTAATTGGATGACTTCCTGATCAAAAATATACTCCTTATTGTCCATAATTGACACTAGAGATTCATAATCAATCTTTTGACCATCATATTGATCTATACACTGGATAAACTTGAGGATATCATCATCATCTTCAAAAACTTTCCAATTATGAATATTGTCAGGAACTGCTAGCCTACTTTTTATCTCAACCACAGACATGCTAGTAAGAGTAGCATCATTACTTTTTAGGGCAACATTTGCCAGGAAATCTACCATTATGTTATTTGATCTTTCTACCCATAAGATATTGAAAGCATCAAAAAATTATATCCTATCCCAAACAACATATTTATATAATTTTAATCTTTCATCTTTAGCAACATAATGTTCCCTAATATGAGATATAATTAACTAGGAGTCTCCATGGGCTTTTAAGCACTTAATACCATTCTTGGTGGTAATATCCATTCCCAAGATGAAAGCTTCATATTCAGTAGTATTGTTTGTGCACTAAAAAGTCAACAGGAATGAATACTTGAAAGTGATACCTGATGGGGAGATAAACAAGACTCCTGCTCCAGATCCTTCTTTTGAGCATCCTCCATCAAAATACATTTTCCATAGCCCATTTTTTTACAACAACAATTCATCCACAATTGGGTCAGTGTTCTTTAGCTGTGGCTTAACTTCTTCAACAATAAAATTTTCTATATCAACATTCACAAAACATTTTAATTGTTCAGGTAAGATCACGTCCACCATAATAGATGACTAGGGTTCCCTATACAATTTTACCTCATTCCCATTTACAAGGATAGTTCCATAGGATAAATCTAATTGCATCTTTCCTCCTAATACTGTTGCCCATTGCCTTGATAAAAGAATACCATAATATGGTTTAGTATCCACTATCACTATGTCCATTCTGTAAGTTGCCTCAGGGAAAGAAGAAATTTTTACTTCAATATCCTTCAATGTTCCTATCATAGGAACTTCCCTGTTATCCATAGCATAGCAGCTCCCAGTAGATGTGGTGACCTAGAGGCCTAATTCTTTCATCACATGGTAAGACATCACATTTGCTGCTGCTCGAGAATCAATCATGCAGTTTTTTACCAAGAAACTATTTACCATTAAGATGACATAGAATGGATCAACAGACAGTGGTGCTTGGGTTATTATATTTCCAATACAAATGTTAGAAAATTCCTTTCTTTTTCCTTTTCCTTTCACTAGTGGACCATCTTCTCTAGCACTATTTAGTATCAAAGGTATCTCCTCATGATTAGGGACAGATACATCATCTAGCCCTTATAATAGTGCCAGAGCAGCTTCTTTATGGTCTTTCATTTTCAACATTTCCATAAGTGGGACTGAGACTTTCATTTGGGTCAAATCATGTTTCATGTCAAAATGAGGTGATTTAGGGGGCATATCACTTATTCTCTTCATTTTCCTAAATTTCTCATTTGGTGTACTAATTATTCCTTTGATATTTCCCCCCAAGCATGATCATGAGAAGATCCTGCTCGCTTTCCACATTTATCATTGTCATCTTCCTTAGCATGAAAATCCTCATTTACTTGAGGTGAATCTTTTCTAACATAAACAGGGGTAGACTTGCCTTGAGTTGGTTGTACTATTCTATTTCTTAATTTGTAATCACTTCTTGCTTGATTAATTGCTGCAATAGTTAAAGACCTTTTTTCTTCATCAGTAGGAGTCCTTAAATGAGATTGTGAACTATCATTACCCACTGTGTTTATAGTTGCTTGTGAAAAATATTCATCCTAATCACTTTGATAGGTTGGATTTCGTAACTGGTTTATAAAATAATAATTATCCTCTGCACATGAATTATCAGAGGATGAAGCAATATCAGGAAGCCATGGATATGGTTTCTTTACTATGAACATATTGATAGCAGGGCCTTCCTGTTCTCTTTCTTCTGTTTGGTCAAACAAAGCCTGAGCTACTACACATTGATAGGAAGAGTGTGGCATATTGCAAGAATCACACCAAGGAGTGTTTTCAACATAGTTGGCACTATTCCATTTCATGGGATCTGGGGTTTCTTTTGCTTTTGGGTTATCTTGCCCCTCAGGGACAGGTTTTCCATTATTCTAATTGGTCTGGTAAGGATAATCTCTCATGTTAGGATGTCTGTCAAATCTTTGGTTAGTATACTTATTATATTGGTACCCTCCTCTATCATTCTTATCCATCTTGGCAGCAATGTCTTTTACTACACTTAGAAATTTATCCAATGTATCATCTTCTTTGACATTTTTATTGGCTGATCCCTTTTCTTTCCAAAGTTTATTGTCTTCTCTCTTCCCCAATTTCCCTAATGCTCTCCTATTACTCTCAATGTCAATTGCTATTTTGTAAGCATCCCTTAAGGTAGTTGGGTTCTTATCTCTGAGAAGATAAGACATTTTTCCATCAGCAACATTAATGTAAGTCGTAAAGCACACTTCGTCATCTAATCTCAAGACTTGGAACAATTTATTCATGGACTTTTGAAATCTACTATTTAAATCATCCATACCTTCATTGGGGAACTTCTTAATGTTATTAAACTCATTTAACATGTATCCATAATTAACATGCTCTCTATACTGCTCCCTAAAAGACTTTAAAAATTCATCCCAAGAGGCAATACTATCATTAGGAAAATTTCTAAGTCAATCCCTAGCATCTTCAATTAAAGATTGAACAAAAAGTTTCATAATGACATCCTCATCTTCAATTTCAAAGTCAGTTATCTTATCACCAAAAGCTTTTAAATGCTCTTCACAAGTAACAACATTATTTCTTGTGAACTTAGGGATCCTATCTCTTACCTCATTGGGGATCACATTAGAGTGACCAAGAATGCCTTCAAAGAAGAGAGCTCTGTATCTATTCATGTGGAAAGGCCTCCTTTGGAAATTCCCCAGCTCGTTGTTACCATTTGGTCCAGCTATTCCTCCTTGATGTTGATAAGGTGGGAGAACACTCTGCTTGGGCTTGGCAGCTTGAAAACTTGGGTCAGGACCCACAAGTTGAGCAGCTACATTAGGACCAGAGTTTTGAACATTTGGGTTCTTTCCTCACTTTTGGACTTTAGGAGCGTCACCTTGATTGTTCACATTTAGATCAAAAAAAGGATTTAATTGTTGTACTCCTTGATCCACATGCATAGAACTACTTGTAGTAGTATTATTAGTAGCATGAAGCAAGGCTATCTTCATTTTCATATCAGCTGCAAAAGCTTCCAATTCCAACTTTTCTAGTTATTTTGCCAAGTTGTCTTTATCCTTCCTGGCTTGTTCAATGTCCAAATCAATTTGAGGTATTCCTTCAAGATTGGAAACATTTTTCTTAGGCTCATTTATGCTGATACCAACAACCTTTTTCTTACCTTTGTCAGGTGCATCTTTAGTAGTCACTTTGAGTTTCGCATTTCATTCAATCTCATATGGGAACAACTGCCTAATGACAGGTCCCTCCTTCTCAAACTTCCTAATGTAAGGGTTTGAGATTTTATTTTGGGCTTTTCTTGTCAAATCATTGAGGCTACCAAACAATTCTTGATTCAAACCTTTAACTTCCTGATTCAGGATTTTAGTCTTGAGGTCATTCCTTCTAGTCTCAGCTAAGAGTTCTTCTCTTTCCAATAATAAGTCATATATCCGTTGCCCAAATTTTTCGTCTGCTTCAGCCATTTCCTTTTCTTGTTCTTTCCTTTTTCTTTTCAAAGCCACAATCTCATCTTGTAACTTATCAGAATCATATGATGTTGTTTCAGTAGCAGAGGTCTCTTCTGATGGAGCAAGATTTTCTTTTGCAGGAAAGAATCCTATGTCAGTATTTTCCCCATCCCTAAAGGGATCAAAATTGGTATTAGCTCTATAAGCATCAACTGGTCCCATAGGTTCTACATCTTTAGATGAAGATGACTTTCTTTCTAGAATGGGAATATCCATTCTTCCTTCAGAGGCATGTTGGGAATCATGTTTAGATGCCCCTCTTTTGGACCATTGTTTCTTTTGAGGCGTATGGAGCTCTTCTCCAAGATCCTTTTTAGGATTCATTTTGGAATACGATATGGTATTTCTTTGTCGGCTCATCTCGCAGAAAAAACAAATATTTCACTATGTTTAACATGCAAAATTGGAATAGAAAGAGGTTAGAGTTGCCACCTCTTTTCAGAGGACTAATATATGTAACGATCAAATGCCTTGTCCTACCTCAGATTTCCTCTTATAGAAATAAGTGAAGATGGAAGTTTTCTGATAGAGTAGGCTTGATAATTTCTCACCTAATAACTTCAAGAAAATGATCTTTCACTGCCCATAACTGCAAATCTTTTCCATTCAGTGGATTTCCTCTTGAAAGCAAACAAAGGGCTAGATTAGATATTTTAGAGTTACCAACTATCCCAAATGAGATAAAATTTGTATCATTTTCAAAATCAAGACCTTCAAACAGTGTGCCACGACAGATAAGAAGAATAAGCTCTCTTTAATGATTATGAGGTAGAACAAACTAATTCTCAATATTGTAAGGACAAATGCTTTCATCACCATGACTCTTAGAATATTGCAAATCCCTAGTAGAGTCGCTAATTTGTTAGCTCTTTTTCTTGTAGAATCAATTATAATAGCAATAAATGCTAGAATCTCTAATACCGAATTTAGATTCTCACAGGGAAAAGGGCTAATAAACAAGGATGAAAATCCTTCTACACTTTGGGCTCCACATACCCAGGCGGGTGCACCTTTGGCAGAGTATTATCTTTCAGTAATTTTAATAGTGGATTAAGGATTTGTGATCCTTCTTCTTTTTATGCCACCAGGCTTAGGAAGGATAACCTTTTGATTCAATCTTAAAGGAATCACTAAAGTGAATTGTACTGAATAAAATTAGCTAGACATGTATTTGAGATAACAAAAAATGTAAAGATTGATTAAAATTGGATTGATGTTAACAACCACTTGTCAGCATTTTGGCCAGTGCCTAATCATGGGTCGCAGAGTCAAAACAAAACATACATACATCAAGGATAATTAATGGAAATACAAATAGACCTCAGATGGAATGCCTTACAAACTATCCTCTCATCTTCATACCCTTGTATCAAATTCCTGCATAAACTCTAACCCTCTACAATTATCTGCAAGATTTAAAACTCTCTTTGAAAGCAACTCACAAACAATGACATGGCTACCTTATAACTAGTATACTCAAAATGCCTTACAAATTGAACATACACGAACTAAGATAAAATGAAAAAAGACATCATTGGTATTAAAATGGAGATTCCATTGTATTTTATTAATGTAAGTTTGATATCAGTACATTCAAAAGACTCAAAACCAACATTCAGACATAATTTAGAAGTCTGCCTTCTAGTTTTATTTTTTACCATACTTATTACAATATTACAACTTTCTACTTATAGACAACCATAGTCATCATGGAATACTTTTGAAAAATAAGGATGCAACAAGCTACGAATGACTAGGCTAGAGGACAAAATATAGTTTATAGATGAGACAAAATTTTAGGCGGATGGGATAACAAATCTTTGTTATAAGCCATGTAATCTTTTGTCCTATGATTTCCTAAATGCTTGAAGTTGTTCTGAGGTGGATGGGTCCTTTTCATCTAGAATTTGTCCTCTTGCTGATGCAGAGTCCCCAATATCTAATTTTCTCAAATTTCTCAACCTCTTTGGTGTTCGCTGTCCCCCTTATATTTACTGTCTTATGCTACCGGGGTGACTATACCATAGTTGCTAACCCATGTTGTGAACACCTCATCATTTGGCCAACTGAAATTGAGGACCTCATCCTTCTGGCTATTGAATTCTTCCCAATCAACATTGGCTTTCTCAACTTCAGCCTCCAAGGATTCAAAAAATTCCTTGGCTTTATTTAAAATGTCAATAGTTAACACAAACCAGCCAGTATTTCCTAATGTAACAATACTTTTTGTTCTGCTAGTTAGTGGTTCATTCCATTTTCTTAGCCATAGGGCTTCATTTTTTATGTTCCCATCCTCTTTGAACATGTTGGGAAACATGTCATATATGTCCCTAGAGAGCTCTTCTCTCAAAGTTGTTACCCTCCTGATGACCATGTTCTTCTTGGTGTCCAAGTTAACCATCAATTTGAGACACTTGTGGGTGCTTGTCAGGATGATATCAATATTGTTCTTCTCCTATTAAAGAGAGTAAAAATATTTTACATGGGATGTCTTCCCCTTCTAGTTATCCACTATTAGATCCCATTGTTCCTTTCCCTCATCATGCCTGCTTATGATGCCTGCAATCTTCTTTCCCAGTAAATAGAGGTTAGAAAGGCTGACCTCACTAGCACACCTCTAAAGGTTGGAAAATATCTGTTCAGAACATTTTTAATTCACCAATTCCTTAGACTCTTTCTATGCAGGGGATTCTTCAAGATCCCTTTTTCCCTCTTCTTCTAGCCTTGATCTTTCACTGATCAACCTATTTTTCTCAGCCTCTAGTTCTACTCTTTTGGCATTAACGGCTTCTTGGGTGGTGGGACTCAAAGGTACAGGAGATGGGGGATATGTCAAAAATGGACTAGAGGAAGAGGGTTGGTGAGGTTCCTGAGTAATTACCCCTTGGGGAATTAGTTGGATCTTTTTCTTACCCTCTAATGCTGCTATTCTATTATCCTTCAACAAGGATTTGACCTTTCCCTCATTATAGACTTTGAGTACAAATTCATACTTCTTATTTAAGCCATCATAAGCCTCCTTTTCTTTCTCAGCTACCCTTAGGCTCAAAAATAGTTGTTCGAACAATGAGGTTTGCTACTTCAGTTCTTGAAGTGTCCGCAACCCTCTTAACAATTAGGCTTCTTGTATCCTCAATATCATCACCTTCCTTTATTCTCCGCTTGTCCTTTTTATTCAATGACCAAATTTCTTGGGCTTCATGGTCTTCACTAAACTAAGCACCAATTGATGTCCCAGTAGTGCTCATAGGCTTTTCTTTCTTCCTGACAACATCAAAAACTACTGCATCTGCTAAATTCCATTGAGGCAGTATGAGAACTCCCTACTTCTTAATCATTTCCCTACCCTCTTTAGGGGTGACCTTATCAAAATTGGATACCATCTCCTGCTTGACTTCTTTCTCTATATCTTCCTTAGTAGAGTTGGGATGGGCTTCTTGCATCTTTTGGCACTTATGATTGAATTCATCAATATGGAATCTTCATATAAATTTAATGAATGCCCTAGTTTTAATAAAATTGTCATCTGATAATAATTTATCACTGGCTTTCTTGGTTATAGGATCTAACTCCCTACCAATAAATTTTGCCACTGTGAGGTCAATTGTTGTATGTTTACATGCCTCTCGCATCCCTTCTTGTAACTCCTGAGTGGTGACACCAACTTCACTAGCATTCCTTAATTGCACTAATTTCTTAGCAATGACTTGGTCATCATATTGCATGTGGGATTGGGAAGGAGAGTAAAAATATCTCTTTTGTTCTTTTGCTTCCACCCTTTGCCTTTTGGGAGAGGGCACTTCTTGAATATAAACACTTGCTGGCCTCTTTCCTTTATGTTGGTGAGGTTTGTCAGTTTTGGGTGCGATAGTAGTGTATCATCTCCTTTTATATACTACATAGTCCGCTGGTGGGACTATTCTTCCTTGTGGAAATTTATTCAAAACAGAAAGAGCCTTTTCTGGTCCATTTTCCATTAACCTCTACTTCTTCTCATTTAGGGTCTGTATGATCCCCTCAAATAAATTCATTAGGGAGTCAATCTTATAAGACCATGGGAAAAATTCCTTTAAAGGATCATAAAACTTGTCAAAATTGCCTACAAAGTCCAAAGACTTCTTGTATGCCATCCATTTCTCCTTCCTGACTTCTTGGATACCAAGGTCAAAAATGTTTCTGATGATATCCTAAGGATAGTTGAATTGATGTTCTAATATCAAGCACTTAGTCCTTTTCCTGAACATACCCATGATAAAGTCTTCATTATCTGTAAACATGGATACAAACGTGGCTAGATGATAAGGCTCAAAATACTTATCAAACTGTGTCCACCCACCTTTGGTTATGATGAAATGATGGGCTCTTGTGAGGGTAGGAAAAAAGTTTCCCTTCATCTTTCCTTTCAGGGCTTCTTCCTGTAGCCCACCCAATTGCCTTATGATATCTGCTATTCCAATCTTGAGAGGGAATTTGTAGGGCAGCACATAAGGGGTTCCCCTGAATCCATAAACCCTAATTACTATATAAAAAGGGTACAAGATTAGATCTCCCCAATTGTGAGAAATTTTTAGTTCTAGGGCATATTCCATAGGCCTCAAAAGCCTCATCATCTCAGTGTGGACCCTAGCATTTTGATTGCTCAGCAGTGGCTTGAGTCTAGCTGCAAAAACCCTATCAAAATAAACATAACTAGCACTCTTCCTATCCCATGAAAGATCAATACTCCACATTTGAACATGCAATTCTTCATCACCCAGGAACTTAGTCAATTCCATTTCTTCCTCAAAGAAATCTGCATTTTTAAACAACAACATATGCATCATGAGGGAATACCATTCCATTGGTTTGTGTATGTTGTTGTCCTGAATTCTTGCTAGACCCTCATGAATTTCATGGGCAATATAAGATGCAAAATCAAATACTACTGACAGGTGGGGATGCAGAATTTGAACAACCATTAGCATTATGTGGACATGCATCGTTACATCTTCATTTACCCATAAAAATTGGCATAGAGCACTGTACATTTTTCTGACCTTGGCATTAAAGAGATCCAACTTGAAAGGTTCTGGGGTCCTAGGCCCTACTACAACCAAGTCTCCTATTTTATTAAAGTACCCCTTCAATGCCTTATTTCTATAATACTCCCTCTGAGTCTGGTATACTTCTTTAAAGTACTCAAAATCAATATCATCCATGTGCACTGAGGTGTCAGTCATCTTGAAGATCCTTCTGATTTCATCAGCTGATACAGTTAATAGCACATTTTCCTAGGTATCCCTAACAACCCTAGCTACCTTGTCATAAGTGTTTTCAATCAAAGTGAACAAATCAATGTCTATAAACACACCAGGTGCTATCAGTTTTCATACATCTAACTCCCAAATGTTACAGTTTGGGGTAGGGGCATTCCTTTGGCTATAGGTTGTTCTGAATAGAGTAAGGCCATGAAAACTGGTTTTGACATCTTTTTCCCATCTACTGGAATCATATAACCCATCTCCAATTTTGAAATGGGGATGTGGTGGAACTATCCTTTTAATTTGAGTGGTGTCTCCTCTGGATAGTGGCAGTTGCTGTAACAAATCCTCCCTAACGTTTCTTTTTTGATAATCAACTTCTCCAGAAATCTCAACTCTAGGGGCTATTCTAAATCTAAGGATTTTTTTAATATTAGATTTAAATTGTAAGACAAAGTTCTAAAAACCTTTCTGAACAGAAAATCCCACTAACAAACTGAATGCTGGTGAATCAAAAAAGCTTACCCTTTCTGCACAGTAGTCGCATAAAGCTAATTTTTTCTGCAATCCCATTTTTTTTCAACTGATTTTGATGAATCATTGTGACTACAAGTCAACTTAATAAATTTTATAGCCTTAATCAAATCAGTCTTTTGAATTGAATTCAACTAGAGTGGCCACACATTCTATAATTAATTCACATGCTTCAATTTCGCAGCTTAATGGCTCTCTGCAACACATTTTAACAACTTTGAATTTGAGTCGTAGATTTTGGACATCATTTTTTGCATCTAACGGCTATCTTATTTTCCCAAAATTGTTTTTTACCCAGTACACATGTCAACACCACTTAATCGCTTACTCACTAGATGTTGACCATTTTCCTTTTAAGCGATTAAGTGGACCATTAGATATAAAACAACTTAACTTCCTTTTATACTCTTTCCAGCTCTGAATACCTGGGTCCACCAGCTGCCAGGTGTCATCACCACTTAATGACTTGTTTGATAGATGTCGTGCATCTTGGGTATAAGCCATTACATCCACTGTTAGATATTTTTGATCTTTAGCAACCTTTATGCTATCTGTGACCATACCCACATTATTTCCTAGACACGTGTCACTACCGCTTAATGGCTTACTCATTAGATGTCACGCACTTTTCTTTTAAGACATTAAACAAGCTGTCGGACTTTTTCATACTTTCCCACTGTTTAACTAAGAACCTTTATGAATTTTTTTCCCCACCAAGGACACACATCACCACTGCTTGATCACTTAACCGATAGATGTCATTTACTTTTTTACTAAGCCATTAAGCAGGCCGTTCGATCAAAACCAACTTGCTCACCACATAAGATAATGACATAAAAGGGATTTTTTAGCGGCATGACTTAGGAATTATTAAAGCGGTTAGGATAACAGAGTCTTTTAGAAAAGAAACCCATTTAACATGAACACATGACTTGAGGTAACTAAAGTGACCAAAAAAGTAACAAAAATAGAATCAGCCAAGACATTTAGGGTTTTTTTAGACATTTTCCACCATTTTCAACTAGGTTAAGGGTAAGATCAAACTTTGCAGAGGCACAAGAATAATTTTAACCTGATTTCAAAGCCTTCGACACCACCAATGAAAAGGGACCCTAATAAAATTACAAGGCACAATTCAAATAGGAAATAGCACCAACAGTCATGACAACTTTTGTGCATCTTTTGCATTTATGATGCCAACTAACTTTTAGGACCTCTAACCCATATAAATCGATGAATTAACATCATTAAGACTATCAAATCTACTCTAATCTACTTTCTCACTGAATAAAAATATCTTGTATCTACTCCTAATTCATGGATCAAACACTATATTAAGCCTTTCAACCATTAACACAGCATGAACATTCAAACAAGTAGACTGTATTGTAAAACAAGAACACTCTGCTTTCATTCACTTCAAAAACTTGCAAACAATATCCTCTACCTCGGGAAATAAGCCACAAAGTATATTAATATTCCTCTCCTATGTTTTTATGCCTTCAACATTTATTTACCACTCCTATAATGAAGGGAATCCAAATTTGTCGAGTTGCATGCAACATTTGCAAAAAATTGCAAATGTTGTCATGACAACTTTTGTGCATCTTTTGCATTTATGATGCAAACTAACTTTTAAGACCTCTAACCAATATAAATCAATGAATTAACATCATTAAGGCATTTTTAGGAACTTTTCACACTTTTCTTAGGTCTAGGACACATTTAGACCACATTTCCCATTTTAGGCCTATCCTAAGGACTAATAATTTAAAAACAACCTAACCTAGACTAAATTGGATTTAGCACTAACCACTAATCCATCTAGTCACACACACAACAAGACCTTCTAAGGTTAAAGAAAAAACATATTGACTTGGCTAGAGTTAGTTACAAACCAAAATTGACTAAGGCTTTAGGAATAGCCTAGGTGCTCCTTTACCAATTGACTTCGATCGATGTACCTTACATGGGTTAATTCACGTGAAGGGGGTTATTTGTGCAAAGTACCCCATGGGGTGTACTTCACATGAAGGGGGGTGTTCGTGTGAAGTATTACACAAGGTACTTTTCGCGAACACCCCCCTTCGCGTGAAGCATTTTTTGACTGGATTTTTTTATATTTTTGGTTGCCCATTTAATTTTCACCATTTACTATTGGAGATTTTATGCACCTAGGGCTTAGAGAAAACCAGTGACATCCAGTATGCCATCAACACATCCTGAGCTTTTACAACTTCTTCTAATTGTTAGTAGTATCAGGTACACACATTTTTCTCATTTTTTATTGTAAATTATATGGTTTATATTTATTTTAGTTAGTTATTTTTTAAAAATAATTTTTAGTTTGTAGAAATGTTAGAAAATCATAGTTGAATTTTAGAATATGTTTGAAAATTATAGTAGTATGTTAGAAAATCATAGTAGAATGTTAGAAAATTGTAGTAGTATGTTATAAAATGTTAGAAAATCACAGTAGAATGTTAGAAAAAAAATTAAAAAATCATAGTATAAATGTTATAAAATTGTAATCTCTCTCTCTCTCTCTCTCTCTCTCTCTCTCTCTCTCTCTCTCTCTCTCTCTCTCTCTCTCTCTTATGTACATATGTTCTATAGTTATGTATAAATGTTATTCATGTACAGTTATATGTTAAAATATTATCTTAGGAGGACCTCCTTAGTACATCGTAGGACCCTTTAGGACACTTAGAGGACCCCTTAGTACACCTTAGGACCATTTAGGACCCATATTGTGACATAAAACTCTTTAAGAACCCAAGTAGGACCCTTTAAAACACCTAGGAGCCTTAAGACCTAATAAGACCACTTAAGACCTAATAGAACTAATATGACCTATTAAGACCAATTAGTACATCTTAGTACCCTTTGGGACCCCTATTGTGACATAAATATCTTTAGGAACCCAAGTGGCACCCTTTAAGACACCTAGGATGACCTATTAGAACTCTAACCCTTAGGACCCTTAAGACCTAATAAGACTACTTACTTGACCTAATAGGACCTATTAATACCAATTAC
>MU224049.1:1967529-1994331 GCA_018584345.1 Thuja plicata | reverse complement strand
TTATTAGTTTACATCATCTTCAAATTCCAAACATAAATGTCACTTTTATACTATTGAAGCTGAACAACTTTGATTTTGTCATCCTTTTCCTTTGTAAAAGGGTGACAGATTATTGTGCTTTTACCTTGATAGGAACCCTGAATCTTTAGTTAACCCTTCATGTGCCATCTGCGGGTATCATTGAGCATTCATACTGTGTTTTCATTGTCAACATCTTCAAAATATGACAAATTCATATGGTAATAAGATATTCATCCTTGTTTGAAACACACAGATGCTAGGTAAAACAAAACCAAACCACCATTACCATAATCATTCTATCTCATATGATGAGCATTCTTGAGTTGAATAGTGATATCAGCACTGTGGGTGTATTAGAAGAAACATTCCTGAGATTTCACCATGATGAATGTTTGTGCACTTTTAATAGCTAGTCTCATAGCCCGACAACGATTAAGAAGACAAAAGATATTTCTATTTGGAAATACATGTTTAGGGGTGTTTAGCCTTTAGATTTTAGCACCATTACATCTTGTACCTGAATTTGTTGTTTGGGTCATTGAATTCAAACTGCAACACTATGCTAAATTTTGAACTTCGGACTGAATCTGCATGCACCAAACCTTGAACTTGTGAATGTGAACATAAGGGATATGAATCTAAACATTCTTTGCATTGGGATTTTCAAGTGATAATTTGAGTCTTGAAATTAGCAACTTTCCATTTTGAATTGAGCCTCAAAATCTGAACTTGAAGTTGAACCTCGATTCTGTAAACCCAAACATTCAAGTTGAAGTTGAACTTGAAGTTTTGAACTTGATGGTTTAAATTCAACTTATCTTCACAACACTATCTTCTTCATAGGTCATAGTTCATAAACCATCATCAGCAATTAAAACCAACCAAAAATTACTTTAGGAAGTTGGCTTGCAAGTTTAGAATGCGGGTGCTAAAAGCATGGTAACAGCTAGCTCTGACTGGGGATGTGGGCCATGAGGAACATGAAGAATCCAACAATCTCTGGTAAAAGACTAGTGCTTGTCCATTGGAAGAACAGATTCTAGGAACAAAAAAAGGAAACTTCTTGCAGAGAGAGAGAAAATAGGGGGCAACACCAAAACAACCAAAGCAACCAACAAATGGAACAACTGACCAGCTACACTAAACACTGCCAAAAACTCAGAGAGCATCAATATTTACAAATGTACACAGGTGAGAATAACTCACCATAGGACTAGGGGCTGAGAAAAAAAATATTACACAAAGCCATTCAATGGCTATGAGAAGAAAGAGCCCTTCCTGAACAATGAATTGTGTTAGCATGGCGCAACCCAATACCACTTCCACTTGGAAAACTCATCTTCTTGGTATCCCAGACTGATCATGCATAGGAACCTTATCCACCAATCATTGTGTCCAAAGAGGCACCTCTCATCATAAAAATTTGAGTTTTCTCAAGCATTCTGTAAAGAATTTTCAAATCTATTTCCAACATGCCACTGAAACAAAACTTGCTCAAAAACTTCTGAAATAGGGGGTGTAACATTTTCAATACATGTGCTCTTGGGATCAGCAAAAGAAAGAGGCTTTTTAGAATTTAAAATACCCTCAAGATAGAAGCAAGCTTTTTCAAGCATAGGATCATTCTCGGTTAGGAAAAATCTATCATCCTTTGCTGCTAATGGGTTTGAAAACTCTTGGTCTAAAACAGAGGAATTGAAAAGGCTTATACCTAGAGTTTTCATAAGAGCAATTCCTTCTTTGTTTGTCAGGGGAAACTGGAATAGCACTTCTTCACTGTGAGATAATGTGTTTGTTGAAACCTTCCATGGTCTTTGTGGCTTTCCTTTCAACACATTTGTTTCAACATCCTCTATTCCAAAGGGAGATAAATGATTTCCCCCACCTAAAGTTGATTCTTGTATTCGGAAGAGAGGATTTTCTCTAACAACATCATGCCCATGGAACCCCATTGGTAGGTATAACAAGTTAAGCTCACCCCAAGTCCACTTATCATTCAACCCTTCAAACTTTGTTTTTGCTTCACTTGCTGATCCATCTATTATTTGGAGAATGTTTCCTTTACCTGAGCGTGTGAGAGGTTTTCCCTTTTAGGAATCCTCGATGTCATGGATGAACGTGATTGTATCTAAATCTTGGAGATTACCCAATTGGGGTCTAACCATAGGCTCTCTATCAGCTTGACAAATGCCTTTTGCTTCTTTCCCATGAATCTTCCCTGTGTCATACTGATCTGCTACACCTTCCTGATCAAAGTTGATGGTTGAAACTGCGTTAGGAAGTTCAAAGGAAAATGATTCAAAGATTGGGTAAGAGGTAACCATTGGAAAGCTTGCATCTAGCTCATTTTTAGCTGGCTCTTCCTCTATAGGATTCATACTTAGATTCATCAGATCATCTGATTGGGAATGATCTTTATTTTCCTCAATGTGTGGGCAGCAGCATCCTATCATATTAAAGGAGTTATTTTCTTTGGCTGTGACTTTTTCAGAATCTTCATCATCATACTCGACATGTAGGTGATATGATCCCATTGTATTGTGAGGATTGTTTTCAGACAAAGGAGGTATTACCAAATCCCCTGCACCAAAGACTGTCATAATTTGACTATAAAAAATAGAGGATGTTGGTCTTGCTTTTTTGAGGACAAGCCTTTTCATTCTAGGTTTTACCTCCGGATGATATTGCTGTTCATAGAGACAAACTCTTTTCCGTGAAGGTTTATCACTTGTAGGCTCATCTTTTAGTTTCAAATCTAGACCCAAGACTTTTGCAATGTCTTTCTGTTGAAACCAACCAGACAAAAATAAATCATCTTCAATTCTAACAGCCTCTTGCTTAGAAATTTCAAGGTCACGTATCTTACTCCTTTTTAGGTGAAATCAAACTTCTGGATGCAATGCTGCAATAAAGATTAACAAAAAGTTAGCTTGGCTGGGCTGGTCAACTTGTGGAATCTTTGTCAAGGTTCGATTGAATCTATCCACAAAGCTTCTTATCTCTTCATCCTCTTCTTTCTAAATTTTGAAGAGTTGGCATAGTAGGTAGCCCACATTGACTGTTGGTTTAAATTGCGCAAGGATATTATTTTCTAGCACACTCCAACCAGTGATCCACCCATCTTCCAAATGCTGAAACCAAACAACAACATCACAAACAAGGGATTTAACAAATAGGCAAACATACACATCTTCTTCTAAAACACCAAGAACCCCACAGGCTATATTGACTGCTCGAATGTGGTTGTCCAGATCTTGATCACTTCTTTCGGCATACTATGGAAAGTATTTCTTTGATCCGGTAGGCATGATTGTGAGATGAGGCAGACCAAAAGGACCAAAATGCGGCTACCATGATTGAGTCGCAGTGAAGGCCATAATTAAACTAGAATTCTTTAACCAAATAGATCAGAGTCACCAACCTCCGTCCTCAGGGGGGTAACATTTAGATGTCCAAGAAAAGAAAGCACAGGAACTTCGCTTTCTTTCCCCAGTAGAGTCGCCAAAAATCTGTTAGTGAACAGATGTGTCCTTCAGATAGAAACATAAGCAATGACTCAACTTGCCCGATTAGGAAGAACAAAACATACTAACAGTTGGATTAATTATCATTAATTGATAACCATCCTCTGAATTAAGAGGTACAGCTCCCTCATTTACAGATTTGCAATGAAGTTAAATGATATGATGTACCTTTAACCTGAAGGTACTTAATGCTTTTTGGCATTCATTCATAGACATGAAATGAATGCAATTGCTTGGATTTATAAATTGAATAGAAAGGGAAAGACGAATAAGCAGCCACAAGGCTACCTAACCAATCTTTCACATTACAGAAGAGAGAGAGAGGAAGTTAAAAATATCTTTATGCAAAAATATGAGTACATAGAACACAAGACTACATACATCACATTCCAATGTAATAATGCAGGGCTGCATCTAAAATAGGAAATAAAGAACACAATATCCTTCTAAACCAGAAACACAAATGTGCAGACCATAGGATCAAGCACACATATATCCCTCTTTATTTTAGAGACATAACAAAACAATAACAGTATTGTTCCATCCCTCCATTACAATTAATCTGCATAAAACCAATCTCCTTCCCCTGTTACAAACTAGAACTGTCTTCTCCCTGTAGCAGCTTCAAAACTCCCACCAGAAAAGAAGCACCCCTCCTTTGGCTTTGTGTTGCATATTTATCTTTCTTCTGACTGACGGGTCTCCCCTTTCAGTTATTGCAACTGATTCTTAAAAATAGAACACTTTCCAGAATTCTCTAAAACCTTTATCAATCTCATATAATATATAGTTATGGGAACTACATATTATGTTGATGTTGTTCACATTGTCGGATGGTTTATTTTTAATTAAACTTCATATATGGCACTCATATATGTTCAGCATGTGGCCCAAATGTTAATCAAACAACACTGAGTATCATGTAGTGAGTTGCCAATTGTCATTATTGCCAACTTAGACCTTTATCTGTTATCAGAAAATGACTTATCATATGCGCTGACCTGTATATCTTCAATCCATGCTCCTTCTAAAAGATCTCCCATAAAAATGAATCAACCGACCACTATTCAGTCATCATAACTGAATCTTGAAACTACTTCTACCTCTTCAAGTTTCCATTCACGGACACCTCTCACTATTTGATTTCGAACATTATAAAGTTCAATGCCATATAAAAATATTAACATGTGCTTTGGTTTTATGTTCCATCTTTCTTATTACACTGATCATTGTTATTTGATAAAGCCCGATAACATTATTCCAGCTGCTTGGCTATCCCACTCGGGTTTTATCTGTTGCCAATAATGGGATAAGTTTTCTTTGCTGATTCAAATCTGTGAATTTGATGCTTTTTCATTTCTCTTATAGTTTAGCATATTGCATTGAGAGGCCCAAAGCTGATAGTGAAGAATACATCACAATATCTTTATTGAAGTCTCAGAGGAATGTATCAAATAAAGAGATTGTGCATGATACGCTTGCCATCTGCCATTATGCCGAATGATCCTGATGCTCATTATCGACATTGCTACTTTATCATAGATGATCAACCAAGAGCATGTCTGCACACGGGCACTTGACCTTGGGTGCGAAGTTTTCCTTCTGTGTACAAACACATTCTGTCGAACAGATCACATGCATCATATGCAATTTTGCATATTAGGTTCCCTTTAATGATCATATTGCCTGATAATATCCCCTGTATATGTAATTATTCATATCGGCTAGATAGCAACAATCATAATTTTGGGCTTTGTGTTGATCACAATTACAAACCAATTGTGCAATGGTAACACCAATGTCTTTGGGTATTCTCTTTATGCTATGACGGCACCATCTCATTGTCGACATTCTTCTCTTCGGCTTCACAGGAGAATCCGCATGTTCGGTGACCGCCAACCACAACTATGTATTTCTTTAAACATAATCGTGTACATGCAATGCATATACACAAAGAGGATCGACCATCTGTCAAACCCTTCGCATATCCTCTCCACTCGGGTCATTTGTTTCTTTTAATACTACATAGCCACATGGAGGAAGGGGTCGGTTTTGAGGTTATATTATGATGGGCGCAGGGTGCTTCTGAGGTCCAACCTGCCTTTAACTGTCATCTTCGGGGAAGGGCAGTCTGTTAAACAGTTAGCGGCTATCCCCGTTAACCTGATGCTCTCAATCATGAATCAACTCGATTCAATTCTCTTTCCCATCGCCACCAAGCATTTCGTGGCTGATCTGTCACATAGTTTGTACACAATCTTTACACAGTCGACTCGTATGCCAAATACAAGACTATGATTCCATATTTGAAATCACCAAGATTTCATGTGCTTCCAATCTGCACAATGGATGATCGGAAGAGATCTAGAAATCATTGAGTTTATGTTCCTCTCTTCCTTGAATATCTGAAATGTAGACTTCAACATTTAGGACCCCTGAAACATTTCAGTTTCAAAACCCATGACTCTCCACGTGACTCAAACTGAAACTCCTTCTAATTGCATGAGCACATGTACTTTATTCAGCCTCTGGAGGATCGTCATGAACTATAACATAGAATTAAAACTTGAAGCTGAAATCCAACATGGAAAACACTGACAGGAACCCTGAATCTTTAGTTAACCCTTCATGTGCCATCTGTGGGTATCATCGAGCATTCATACTGTGTTGTCATTGTCAACATCTTCAAAATATGACAAATTCATATCGTAATAAGATATTCATCCTTGTTTGAAACACACATAGATGCTAGGTAAAACAAACCCAAACCACCATTACCATAACCATTCTATCTCATATGACGAGCACTCTTGAGATGAATAGTGATATCAGCACTATGGGTGTATTAGAAGAAACATTCCTGAGATTTCACCATGATGAATGTTTGTGCACTTTTAATAGCTAGTCTCATAGCCCGACAACGATTAAGAAGACAAAAGATCTTTCTATCTGGAACTACATGTTTAGGGGTGTTTAGCCTTTAGATTTTAGCACCATTACATCTTGCACGTAAATTTGTACTTTGGGTCACTGAATTCAAGCTGCAACACTATGCCAAATTTTTAACTTCGGACAGAATCTGCATGCACCAAACCTTGAACTTGTGAATGTGAACATAAGGGATTTGAATCTAAACATTCTTTGCATTGGGATTTTCAAGTGATAATTTGAGTCTTGAAATTAGCAACTTTCCATTTTGAATTGAGCCTCAAAATCTGAACTTGAAGTTGAACCTCGGTTCTCCAAACCTAAACTTTGAAGTTGAAATTGAACTTGAAGTAATGAACTTGATGGTTCAACTTCAACTTATCTTCACAACACTATCTTCTTCACAGGTCACAATTCATAAACCATCATCAGCAATTAAAACCAACCAAAAATTACTTTACGAAGTTGGCTTGGAAGTTTAGAATGCGGGTGCTAAAAGCATGGTAACAGGGCTGATGAATTTGTACATTCTTATACATAGCTGGCTGGGCAAACGACTCTGGCAGTGGCACCAACGATGTCTACTACTATAGATAGAGTGGTCATTTCTTCCTAGAGAAGAGTAGTTGATAGGATAGGGTAGATTGCTTATGTAGCCACCTCGATCACTTCTGATGAAGTGGGTAGATATATTTTGACTAGAACGTTTTGAGCCAAATAATCTTCTGAGGCTTCATCTAGTACTACTACAGGGGTTAATGATGAGGCATATAGAGTTGTAGGTCATCCTCCACAAGAGTAATATGAGCGCTTTCTATACATCATAGTCATTTGGATGTATCTCTTTGATTTTTGGAGGATATCCTACAATCATATTCTTATATTGCGGACATGCAAAGGATCCCAGTATAGTCAGTCAAAGATTTCATTAGACTTCCATGGGGTCATGTTGTTCCACCGATACAAGACACACCATCTAGTCATGCACAACATAGTTCACATCACTCTACAGAGATATTTACAACCACATATTAGTCTATAGCTACAGAGCAAGGTATACATATTGGAGATGTACACATAACGGCTAAGGGCCTAGACACATTTGATGAGAAGTTGCACAGGTTAAGTTAGGTGTATACTGGCACTAATGTTGGATCATTTATGGATATGTTATTGCATCCTGGTATTTTAGACTCTATAGCACTCCCCTCCTAGCTACAAACACCCCTATACTCTTCGTTACTAGATACATTCAGGACTAGATGTGGTGTGGATGATGCAGTTTTAGTTGATGATATAATGGTGCAACCCACAGATGATCCTCTTGCTCCTGAGACCTAGGTATATAATTTTTTCTTTTCTCCTTTTTTAAAGATTTTTAGTGAACAATTAATTGTAGATGTGTGTATTGATATTTGTTCAATGTATAATATTTTTTAGGCATAGTTAGTAGAGCACATTACCTCTAGTGTGGGTTTGGAGTATCTTCATATGAGAGATTCAGTAGATGTGACACCTACTAGTGGTCAGGTAATTTTTAAATATATGTTAGTTTAAGCATGCATGTGCACACTTGTAACATGTATTTATATATTTCAATTAATTTGCATAATATATACTATGCACATGTATATAACCAACTGGTGTTCTGATGACATGTAACTGATTGAATGTTTGATAATGTTAAGTTGAAGATGATGAAAAACATTAAACCAGTTAGTGGTTTGTATTGTCATTGATGTCAACTTGATATCATCTATATGGTCATATACATAATGTCAAAGACTTTAGAGAATCAATGGAACATAGGTTATGCTTTCAGCAATGCATAAAAGTTAAGTATTCACTAAGTGATAGACCACACCGACAGAGTGCACACCATCGATAAAGACAGAGATAAAGTCACAGTGATGCCCGATGAAGACAATGTTTCCTGACGAAGCAGAATCAAAGGATGCCTGACGAGCTGAAAACAGTGTTGCCTGACGAGAAAGATCCAATGATGCTCGATGAACAGAGATCCTGAAGCTAACTAAAGTTACACCGACGGAATTAGCAGTTGTCACCGGCGACAAACTGTAGAATTGACCGACAGAACAGAGATTTCAGAAAATGAAAAAAATATCTAGCTGGCAGAGCTTAAGGATAGACTTAACTAATTGTTTTATTTTTTTTATTCAACCACAGTTAAGAAATTGATTTATACAATTGGAAAGAAGATAACTACAAGATAAATCAGGAGTTAAAGCCGTAAATCAAATTGGTTGGATTGTTTTTCTAGCCAAGAATCAAGAATCAAGAATCAAAATTAAGGAATATCATGTCTATATAAGAGACAAGCATAATTCATTTCTATATGCAATTAGATACACGGGGCAGTGAATTGAAAGAAGATGTTGAAGAGAAACTGGTGAAGGATAAACTTCATACAGTCCTGATCAATCAAGCTAAGGAGAGCTAAAGAATTTTGCAGACACCGACGAACAATGAAGCTCAACATCATAGAGCAGAAAGTGTAAAGCACAAAGGAATTGAATATATCTGCAATTCAAAGTTGCATTAGAAACAGGTCATTGTGTTTCAATTTAACCATTGAAGCATTAAGTCTCTTAACAGAGAAGCACTTAACCATCTTCTATAATTGAGGTATATCCTAACAGATTACCAAAAAGGTTAATTCATGATAGTAGCATCGGTCTTACCTAAAGCCTATTGACAGTCTAAGAAGGAGGTTGATTCAAGGATGGTGGTAAGATTAGCATAAAGCCTATTGATAGTCTAAAGGCTAATTCAAGGATGGTAGCGTAGATGCCAGATACTAAGTGACAACCTATGTATAAAAATCCTCTAACAAGGTCGCACTTAACCGTGTGTTTGTAACCTTTAACAGGGTTGGCTCATAATAGGGCTCACTTCAGAAGAGTGAAAATTTAGGGTACCGGTCCCAGTGGTTTTTCCCTTAACAGGGTTTCCATGTTAAAATCCATGTGTTATATGTGTATGGTTTATTAATTTACTGTTTTACATTTCACATATGCATTTCTAGATTGATTGGTTTACTCTGCATATTTACTGAGCTTCGGTAAATAAGTTTTACTGCTTGTCGGTAATCAAGGAGAATAAGGACAGACAAGGTAAACCAATAGACGGTTAATTATTTCAAGTATTTCAAGGCATACATCTTGTAGGGACTTAATAATCTAAGGTGTATTGATTGGTGGATTAAAGTTTAAAGGATAAATTTGAGGCCACTAATTCACCCCCCCTCTCGGTTATTACTAACAGTGTTCTAAATTTGCAAGGTTCAGTTGCTTCTTCACAGCCAGAGGATGCTCGTGACACTCAGGTAGAGCACATTAGGTCTTTAATGTGGGCTCATAGCTTCTTCATAGGATAGATTTAGAAAAGGTGACACCTACTAATGGTCTGGTAAGTTTTAAATATATGTAAGTTTAAACAAGTATTTACATATTTTAAGTATTTTACATTATTATTATATACATGCATTTATATTCGCAGGGGTCAGTTGTTGCTTCATAGCCAGAGAATTCTTGTGGCAGTCAGTCATAGGGTCACTCTGTTTGCATGCCCCTGGATGACTCCCTAGTTTAGGACATGTTTCACAAATCTTTTATTTGAGACTCATTATATATGTCATTATTATATGTTTGATATTTTTAGTTTATTATTCGAGACATATATTTATATGCTATACAGACATCTAGACATAGATGAATTATGATATTACATTATATAGATTTATGATGGGGTTCATGATGATGGATACATGTGTGTGTTTATTTTTATGTGTTTAAGATTTGATTTGATTAGATGAGAATACATATAGATAGTTTCATTTGATTAAATAATTTGATTTGATTAGATGGTTTCATTTGATTAGATTATTTGATTTTATGAGATGGTTTCATTTTATTAGATGATATAATTTGATTAGATGGTTTCATTTTATCAGATGACATTATTTTATTATATGGTTTCATTTGATTAGATGATTTGATTTGATAATGTGGTCTTAAGGGGATGGTTATACATATATGATTTGATTCTAGTTAAACTAATCAAGTAATATATTTCCAGTACATAAAAGAATACATATAAAGTATACATAATTAATCTAACTAATATCATTAGTAATCTAACAAATGTCTTAAGGGGGGGGGGGATATTTAGGGGATGTCTCAAGGGAGTCTAATTAATATCATAAAAAATAACACGTTAATATGTAACTAATCGAATATAAGTAATATCATATGGATTTAGGGTTCACTAATGTCATACGTAATCTAACTAATATCTTAAGGAGATTATGTATACATGTACATCAAGTAAACTATTATTAATCAAGTAATATATTTCAAGTACATTAAGTCATACATATAAATATACTAAAATCATTGACAATAAGTATTCTAACTCATTCTAGAACTAGCATTTCCTAAGTAATCTAACTAATTCCATCATGTTTTAGTGTTCAAAGTAATGACTTAAGGGGATCTTTAACTAATAAGAAATCTATAAAAATCATTGAATAATTAGAGCATACATATAAAAACATACGTATACAAGCATATATGTAAATTCATACATAAAATTCTATATATTAAAACCATTGAACCATCAAATAGATCCATCATATATAAACAAATTAAAGTCCATCATATGTTTAAATATATCAACAAAGTATAGTCCATTTAATACAAATATATCAAGTAGGTCCTAACACATGAAATAAATATACATATTATACTTTTTAGACCAACTCAAGTGTTTCAAACCTTTCATGGAGAACATGTAATATTCTCTCATGATCCTCCCTATCTAGTCTCCACTTACGATGTCCATGTTGAAATTTAACTATATGGAGACAAAGGGAGGTGGAAACAACTAGATGGCTATATTGAAATACCTTATTCCCTGGTTGGTAATCAACAAACTAAATACCATATTGAAATAATTTGATTTTCTTGAAATATGTTCCCTCTAAAACAACTGAACCTCCAGGTCACAAATTTTTACAATATAAATTTAAACAAAATAAATCTGAAATTTGTTAAAAGGCTGAAATTTTAATTTTACCAAATGAGTTCAATATACTAATGTAAAGAATAAAAACCTATGGGGAACAATATTCATAAAAAGAAACTAAGTGTGTTGAAAATAGTTCCCTATGCTAAACTCCTGAGAAGAGGATCATGCAAATTCAGATTTAACCCTTATCAATTACAGAATGTTAATACAATTAACCTAGATTTTGTTGCAATAACATGCATACATAGAAAAATGAGAATGACACAGTGATTTACCCTGGGGAAAACCTTTCGGTAAAAATCCCTAGCACTCCAAAAACCTGCACAATGTATTAATCAAAACTATTGTTGTTTACAATACACTTGCAATGCAAGTTCTTTCACGAGATAATCGACACTTGAAGACAAATTCGGCAGCATAACAGTATTTCAACAATACACTAACTTCTCCCTCAGTGATTTGTAACCCTAAAACACTTATATCATGTGCTTCCATTTTTTGGGCAATTTCCAAAGACAACCATATTAGGGTTTTACCATTCTCCAGAAAATAGGAACCCAGAAGACTGTACAATACTCAACATGATCAGTTGCCACATGTCTTTAATGTTTTCACCCGTCATCAAATCTTTCATAATTAGCTCTTACAAATATTAATGACCGTCATAGGAATTCATCATAACCATTTCAGTCATGATTACCTTACACATTGTCCAAAGTGCCAAAATTTGGCAAATAACCTCTACTATAGAAAGGGATGCCTAGATCCACCTAGACCAAGTTTGATCATCCTTGTCATCTTCCAAGTGGAGTGAAAACACAACATGTTCAGTCAACAAAATGACAAAATGGATATCAAACTTAAATACATTATTTGCAAACAATTAATTAGAAAACTAATAATATTAAATGTAAGGAAATATACAAGGCTGAGACATGTTATTCCTAACATTCTCCCACTTGTCGAATACCTTGTAAGAGCCAAAGGAAATAACAGGATTTAACTGCTATAGGCCGAGAGGCCCATAGACTCCAAACATCATCTCAACTTCTCTATTCCCATAGGTTTTGTCAATGCATCCACAACAGTCTTTACTATATCTACCTTCTCACAACTTACCTTTCCATCCTCTACCATATCTGTCACAAAGTGAAACTGCACATCAATGTGCTTGGTTCTGGCATGGAAAGTTGGATTCTTCGCAAGGCAAATAGCACTCTGACTGTCGCAACAAATTGTAATATGTCCTGCATCAAAACCAACATCTAAACACAGTCTCTTAAGCTAAATGGTTTCCTTACAAGCATGAGTAGCTATGTTGTACTTTGCTTCTATCATGGACAAAGAGACCACAGGTTTTCGCTTACTCATCCAACTGATGGAACCACCAAATATAGTGAACACATAGGCACTCGTGGATCTCTTGTTGTCAATGTCACTTGGCCAATCTAAATCCACAAACCCATGAATACATACTAAATGCAGAGATCCAGAAGAGTTTCCATGATAGCATATGGAATACTCTGATGTACCCTTCAAATATCTGAACACTCTCTTGACTACATCCCAATGTACCTATCCAGGTTTAGCCATAAACCGATACAAGACTCCCACTACTTGGGCAATGTCTGGTCTAGTACAGACCATAGCATACATAAGGCTGCCAACTACACTCGCATAAGGTACTTTTCTCATTTCCTCAACCTCACTAGGAGATTTTGGACAATCATCCACAGATAAATTTGTTCCCATAGAAACATGAACACACAATGGTCTGCAATCTTCCATGTTAAACCTGTCCAACATAGACTTCACATACTTAATCTAACTCTACCAAATTTTTATGTTAGATCTATCTCTGCTGATTTCCATTCCCAAAATATACCTGGCTGCCCCTAGATCTTTCATCTCAAACTGTGCTGACAAATGAGACTTCAAATCAGAAATCATACCCATACCCTTCCCAATCAACAACATATCATCAACATATAATGCAATAATAAGAAGTTGATCATTGTCAACTTTGAAATAATTACAATGATCTGATTTTGATCTCAGATACCAATTGACAACACAAAGGCATCAAATTTAAGGTATCACATCCTAGGAGATTGTTTCAAACCATACAAAGACTTCTTTAATCTATAAACCAAAGACTCTTTACCTTTCTAAATATAGTGCTTGGGCTTTGACATATAGATCTCTTCCTCCAAATCACCATGAAGGAAAGTTGTCTTCACATCCATCTGTTCTACCTCTAAATCATACGATGCTGCTAGAGATAACAGAAATCTAAAGGATGTAAGCTTTGCAATAGGAGATAATATTTCAGCATAATCAATTCCCTCCACCCGTGAATACCCCTTTGCAACTAATTTGGCCTTTTACCTCTCAACACTGTCATCTGCGCAAAATTTCTTCTTAAACACCCATTTGCTTCCAACAGGTTTTCATTCTTTAGGAAAAGGTACTAGGTCCCAAGTTTTGTTCTTCTCCGATGAAGTCATCTCATCATTTATGGCCTCAATCTAGGAACCTACATCTTCCATACCTATAGCCTCTATCATAGATCTAGGCTCATCAGTGTTTGTAATCAAGGCATAAGCACAACTAGAATCTAACATGGAAAATCCAGACCTCTCTAGTTGCTTTCTTTCTCTCGTGGATCTCCTCAAGGGCTAAGGTTGAGGTTGTTCTACCTCTTCTTCTAAATTTTCAGAGAAACTAGAGCTCTCCTCATCATTAGATCCATCACGGTCTCTTTATTCAGTCTTCTCAAGGGTAGGAGGCAACTGAACAACATCTTCTTTTATTTCTTTTTCATCTGGTTGTAGCACAATAGGAGAAGGTGTTAGCTCTCTAAAAATAACATTTCTACTTTAAAACACCTTACCAATCATAGGATCCCAAAGCTTGTATCATTTCACACCAACACTATATCCGATGAAGATACATTTTACAGTGTTGTTTTCCAACTTAGATCTTCTCTCCTTAGGCACATGTGCATAAGCTTCACAACCAAAAACATGAAGATGTCTAACTGAAGGCTTCTTACCAGACCACGTCTCCATGGGTGTCTTACCAACAAGAGTTGGTGTAGGATATTTGTTAACCAGATAGCAAGCAATGGCCACAACTTCAGTCAAAAACCTTTGTTCGAGGCTAGCTCCACTAAGCATACTCCTAGCCTTCTGCATCAGTGTCTTGTTCATTCTTTCTCCAACTCTTATTTTTTTTGAGGTATAAGGAGTTGTTTTATGCCTCTCGATCCCTCATTCTTTATAGAGTTGTTCAAACTCTGCCAAACAAAACTCACCACCATTGTCAGTTCTCACACACTTAATTCTTTTACCAGTATGATTCTACATGAGAGCTTTAAATTCCTTGAACGTACTGAAAACTTGTGTCTTTCTTTTAAGGAAATAAATCCATGTCCTTCTACTCTAATCATCTATAAAAGATACAGATTTGGAGAGAGAATGAACTTTAACAGGATCAAACATATCCGAATGGATAAGATCCAAAATACTAGAAGACTTGTGAGAACTGGATTAAAATTGAACGCAATTTTGGTTACCATAAACATAGTGTTCACAAAAGTCAAACTCGAGATTACAATCACTTATCCCCTCAATGAGGTTTTTATTTTTTAGGGTTCTGAGACCCTTCTCACCAATGTGGCAGAATATCATATGCCACAACATTTTCTTTTCTGCAGGAAGTTTGCCTTCCAAAGTGTTATCACCCTTAGGTACACTTATTGCACTACCATTGGAACCCATTACCACACACTTCTTCACTGCTGGTTCAGATGGTGGAGATGAAGTGACTGCTACTCTCTTCCTTGAGATAGAAGAACTATTGCACTGTGAAGTGCAAGCATCTAGCTGAAATAGGGTACCTCTCCTAGTACCTTTCATGAGCACCACAGCTCCTCTAATAATCTTGCATCCATTGAAAAAAAAATTACACACTTGCATCATTCAGCATACTTATAGATAACAGGTTTTGTGCCAAACTTGAGATGTGCATTACCCTATTGATCCCTTTTACTCATCCATCAGGAAATCTGATAGTGAGTCTTCCTCGTCCAACTATCTCTAGGTGAAAATCATCACCCAGGTACACCTTCCCACCATGAAACTCTTCATACATTGAGAACCAACTTCGATGAGAGGTCATGGGAAAAGAAGCACCCAAGTCAATCAGCCACATATCATCAGATGCATGGGTGGCCAAGGCTGTGAAAAAAGCATCGCCATCTTCTTGAGATTTATTAGAATCAGAATCTGGGCTTTTCTTCTTCTTCTTTGGCTCTTTCTAGTCCTTATGGAAGTGCCCAGACTTACCATACTTCCAACATATTTCCTTATACTTTCCAAGAGTTTTATATTTCCCATGGGATTTGGATCTACCCTTTCAAGACTTCTTGTCATTTTTATTTCCTCTATCTTTGGATCTACCATAGATAGCAAGGGCTTCCTTGGTTGAATCAGAGGTCTTTCTTCACATCTCCTAAGATAACACCAAAGACACCACATCATCCATTTGGAAAGTGACAATAGTACTCCCAAGGGCCATCACAAGATGGTCCCATGAATCCGATAAGGAACATAGCAGGGTCATCAATCAATCCTCCTCCTCCAACTTGACACCGGTTGATGTCAACTATGCAATAAAAATGTTAAATGCATTCAAGTGATCTACAATGGATCCTCCTTCCTCCATTATTAGAGAATATAACTTCTTTCTCAGGAACAATCTGTTCACCAAGGACTTGGCCTGATACACAGACCCAAGTCGTGTCCATAATTTTTTTGCGGTCTTCTCCTCGAGAACAATCAGGAGAACAAAATCTTCTAGACAAAGTCTAATGAGACCCTTCACTTTCTGATCCTTGAGATCCCAATCTTATTGAGGCATATTTATTGGATCTATGAGCATGTCTTCCATCTTTAGTTTCCACAACTCAAAGTTTGTGCCACTGAACTTTTCCACCTCCATTCTACTGTATGAAGAACTTGACATATCTTCCTACAATAAGGTTATGAATACTTGGCAGCAATACTCCCACTAAACTATAAATTAGCTCAAAAAAATCGCACTCTAACAAATAGAACCAAAACTAGCCAGGCTTTGATACCAACTAAAAGGAAACTAAGTATGCAGAAAACAATTCCCTATGCTAAAATCCTGAGAAGAGGATCATGCAAATTCTAATTTAACCATTATCAATTACAAAATGTTATTACAATTAACTTAGATGTTTTTGCAATAACATGTATACATAGAAAAATGATAATGACACAGTGATTTACCCTGGGGAAAACCTTTCGGTAAAAAACCCTAGCACTCCAAAACCTGCACAATGTATTAATCAAAACTATTTCTGTTTACAATACACTTGCAATGAAAGTTCTTTCATGAGATAATTAACACTTGAAGACAAATACAACAACATAACAGTATTTCAACAATACACTAACTTCTCCCTCAGCAATTTGCAACCCTAAAATGCTTATATCATGCACTTCCCTTTTGAGGGCAATTTCCAAAGACAATCATATTAGGGTTTTACCATTCTCCAGATCAGTCATTGCAGAAGAGTGTACATTAGTCAACATGATCAGTTGCCACATGTCTTGCATGTCTTCACCCGTCATCGAATCTTGCACAATTAGGTCTCTTACAAATATTAATGACCATCATAGAAATCTGTCATAACCGTTTCAGTCATGATTACCTTACACATTGCCCAAAGTGTGAAAAGTTGGAAAATAACCTCTTCTATAGAAAGGGATGCCTAGATCCACCTAGACCAAGTTTGATCATCCTTTTCATCTTTCAAGTGGAGTGAAAACACAACATGTTCACTCAACTAAATCACATAACATATATCAAACTTAAATACATTATTTGCAAACAATTAATTACAAAACAAATAATATCAAATGTAAGGAAATATACAAGGTTGAGGCACCTTATTCCTAACAATTCCATCTCTTTTTTGAGGTTCAAGTAACTTCATCCTCTTTGCGGTACAACATAGTAAATGATAACAAACTCCTTCTACATTTCCATGCTCAACACTCACTACAAAGACATCTCCTGCACAATAAATTTGTATATACATGTGAGATCTGAAAATTTAATTTGTTCACTCTATAGATCTATCTATCTGTCTATCTATACATGCAGCTCAATGGACCATAAAATTTGAATTATATACTTACCAATTTTGACCAATCTTGATATATAATAGTAATCAGTAGAAATCAAAGGAACATCATCAAAGTTTCCATCTTCATCTCTATCAAATGTATCAGTAAAAACTAGTCACACTAGATTCCATGCATGTACATATTCATTGTCCTTATTGATGCATTCCTCATAAATTTGAGCAATGGAGTGACAACAAAAGTAGTAGTCTATAGTGTTCAACGTCCAATTGTGATAATTCATACTCATAAGTGAATACAAAGGTCACATCTTTTCTATCCTCTTACAACCCTGCATAGTTTTTCTATCCACACCTGAACACATGAATATATAATAAATTCTTTAAATATAATTTGAATAAATAATGTAATATTTAAACACTTGAATAAATATATATATCGTGCACATATGAATCATTTAAAAATGTGTGCATACCTTTTATCTCCCAAAATTTTTTATGTGGTACCGCTTGAGTCATTGTTGATGATGTGTCAATCTCATTTTGTGTGAAATGGGTCCTACACCATTCAACAATATTATTTGCATTATTTATATGAAATCCCTTATAATTCAGTTGATACTTTCGAAGAGCACGTTTGATGCAACCTCTAGCACCATCATGTTCACCTTTTTCATGTCCACTCTCAAAGAAACTCCAGACATGTGGTATGTTTTCATTACGATGATATCTACATAGTGCATAAAATGGTCTGGATGATTTGAATTGTGTAGCACATCCATCTGACTAGGCATAATGTTTATCAATTTTTATGCCTCTTTCTTTCAAATTTAAAAAAAAACACCTTGAAGTAGTGTTCTACATAATGAATATCATGCTCTTTATTATCACTTATATAAAAATGATATTCCTTCTTGATGACACATGCTTCAAATGTGCTCTGAATACCATCCAAATCTAATTGTGCATGTCAATAAAACACATGTACCATAATATTAATTTTCTCTACAAAATAGTATTCTGATTGAATTTCCTTTTCATGAACAAAGGAATAGTCTTCTATAAAATCAACAACTGATACAATAGTTCAAAGTGAGAAATTGTCTCTCAATTTTTGGAATTTTTGTGCTTTCCATTTGCAAAAAAATCCTGATGAATGTAGGGTTGAATCAATTTTTTAAATTTTTTTATAAATAATCCAACATTTATTTCCTCTTCAACATATTCTAATATTTTGGATTCTTTCCCAAATTTTGTTTCATTATTTACATATTTTTAACTCTTGCAATTCACCATCTTTTTTACATCAATGTTTTCATTTTTCAAAGGAAAAAGAGTCAAATCAGCACATGTTTCACATATTCCTTTTATGCAATTTATTTGACAAGCTGTGTCATATCTTTTGTCACATAAAATGGATGAGATTAACTCACTTTGTCTAGTAGGAGGAGCATTTTGAAAACCATAAGTGTCTTCTACGAACTTTTGAAAAACCTAATAGTGGAGGTCAATTTCAATATGTAACGACAACAACAAGCTTCAAACACTTTTTTTGTCCTGACATAATATGACTTCAATCTTTGAAACAATATTTGTCCACTATTTATATTAGGATTTGAACTAAAAAATGACACATAAATTTCATGTTGTGTTGTGTCCAACCAATGTTTCGTATGATATTTGTCTTTTTTGGAGCGCAATGTTACCTATAATGGATGTCAACATAACTTTTCATGTAATGGTCTTATCTTTAGTTCGAGATCACTTCCCTACCTAGTTCAAACCTTTCCTAATATTTTTAATCATATCATTTTACATGTCAACAACTTTTCTCTTCTTTGATATTGTGTCTATATCCAATAATTTTAATGTCCCTTCCAAATTTTTTTTTATAAGTACAACTGTTCAAAGCAATTGGGCTTGATCAAGTGTTTCAAATTATCAAATTTAGCCAATATTTCTCTTTCTATGATATTAATTGACCTCTTCTTAGCAAGACTTAAGGGTTCAACATTAGCAAGTGATCTCAAATTCTACATATCCATTATAAGTAAATGATATAAGTTTCCATTATTAATATTTCTGTTTACAATTTGAGCTATATTTATAAGTTCATCCATAATAGTAGGAGGATGTGATCTTAACCCTTCTCCAACATCAATTTCTTGAGCTTTTGTCAGGAGTGATCCCGACCCTTCTTCAATGTTCAATTATTCAACTTGACTTGAGCATGTCCTTCAACTTGATCATGTTTTTTGGGATCTATATGAAAAAAATGAATCAAATTAGAGAAAACTAAAGCATATAGGTCCATAAAATTTGGGTACAAAAAATAGAGGTCTAGGTCCATACCTTCTTTAGTTTTATGATAATATGCCAATGTAGCTTCACGATTTCTTTGTCTGATACCAGGTGACCCTTTTCTAGAAGATTTACTTTGTCTTCCCTTCTTGTTCCCCATTCTTCTCTCTAAAAAATTTCTTCCAAAAGATTGGAAATAAAAATTCTCTTCTTCAAAAACATACTTTGATCTAGTATTTCTCTTCTCCAAAATTATGCCTTTGAAAAAAATAGAAATAGCAATCCTCCTCCAAAAAATGCCTTTGTAAAAATTGATCAATAATAGAAAAAGTAAATTAAATTATTGCAATTTAGTGAAAAATGGATAGAAAAAGCTTTACTTTTATACCATTCATAATTTTTTTTAAAAATCATAACTACCAGACCTAGTTCACGTGAACTAGGTTGGGTAAAATTTCAGCGCGGTGTTTCTCGGTACAATTTTACCATGGTGGTCTTCGAGCGAAGACCCTTCACATGAACCCACTCAGATACCTTCGTGTGAAGGTGGTCTTTGCGCAAAGACCCCAAAATTTAAAT
The DNA here is from genome assembly GCA_018584345.1 of Thuja plicata. Taxonomy (NCBI): domain Eukaryota; kingdom Viridiplantae; phylum Streptophyta; class Pinopsida; order Cupressales; family Cupressaceae; genus Thuja; species Thuja plicata. Next base: position 1,973,751 of record MU224049.1, on the reverse strand, counting down.
TTTGCCTCGAAAAGAAAGAAAACTCCAAAAAAATGGCCTTTCAAGGACTGGGACAAGGATCAAACAAGATGATTTTTTGAAACACATGATGTCAAATGATGCTATTTGGAGAAATATTTCTAAAGAATATAATTTTAATACATATTGAGTTCATTGTCACTTTAAATTATTACTTTAACTAAACATAGGTTGTTTGGTCAATCAACAACCTGTCTCTTTAAGGCTTCGGGAAAATAGTAAATTAACAAAATAAAATTATGAAAAATATCGAGGAAAAGATTATTGTGTTACCTTTTTATAAAAAAAAATAATGATAATTAATTACGAAAGATACAGATAAAGTTGGAGCGATCCAAGTGACCTTATGTCTAAATTAAAGTTACGATCACTTTAGAACTTAATAAACTATGAAATATTGACCCAAAATTAATGAAACCAATTGCATCCTTCAGATATTGGAGTTACAATTATAATTTCAAAATAATTATATCATTATCATATTTTTAAAAAAAATTATGCTAATCCAAGTGACAGTCACTCCTTAAAAATATAGTTTTTTCACACAAACCACTTTTCGAAGCAGAAGGAAAAATGAATTTTAAAGAATTTTAACTTTTTTTCAAATATATTTAGAAAATAGAAAGAAAATTATAAAATAATCTAGCTTAAATCATCTTTAAATTCCTAATATTTTTGCGGCAACACGTGTTTGAAAGTGAAGTTTTTTCTTAGAATGTTGATCTCATTGTCAAAGTTGGCCAAAAAGTGGGACCACCCAGATAGAATAAAATCGTATACATTCTAATCATCTCTATTTACATTACATCTTTGCTACATTGTTTCAAATTACATTGCATCTTCCTTTCCCTTTATTCCTTTGTGTATAACCTTTATCACTTTGAATCCAACCTATATTATTCTGGTTAAAGAATTCATAGAATCATGGGTTCTTTTGATCTTGAATGTCCCTTCTCTACTAGGAATCTTGATGAAACCAAAATTTATCCCAATGATACCAATCCTATCAAGGATAATAACTCTTCTCTTGATGAAGATGAAACATTAAGAGTTTTTCCCACCTAAGTGCAAAAGCTTACTCATGAATTTGAAAAGTTAGAACATTGGTTGGCTCAAGAGAATCATAATACTGAAGCTCTTTCCATTGTAGAAGGCTTAAAGAAAATAATTCATAATTAAAAACATGGTCTTAACCTCTTGCATGGAATTTCCCATCTTATCAATTATAATGTCAAACCTCTTATAGAATGTTCTCAAGAATTAAGTTATGTTCCACCTAATACAAGTGTTGAAAGCTCTTTTCCCATCTCCACCACCATTCCTAGTATTTCCACTTATTCTCCACCTCTAATCACAAATTCAATTAAATTTTCCAACCCCACACATGGGATTCTCCCTTTAATCCTATTCTTATTTCTATTCCTACGAGTGTTCCATGTGTTTCATTGCCTTCATTTATGCCTTCTTATCATAGTGTTCCTTTTTCATATTCAATTCATATTTAAAAAAATGTTGCTACCATACTTCACACTTCTTTCAACATTCCCTCCATTTCACACAATATTCATAATATTTCTAATGTTTCTCCTCCTATCATTTTTTCAATTGATTCTACCATTAATAGCTTATCTCAAACCGTGTCTTCTTTACAATAACAACTTGCCTCCTTGAGCCAATCTAAGTTCAAAATTCACATATGTGATAATTTTAGTCCTTTGTCCATGGATATTATCTAAGCTATTATCCCACAAAGTTTTGATATCCCTCCCCTTGGGACTTATAATGGTAAGGGTAATCCGTTGGCTCATGTTAAAACTTTTTAAACCTTGTGTAGTGAATTTTCTCTCTACTATAGGTTCATGACTAAGTTGTTTACTAGGACCTTTCAAGACAAATATTTGAAATAGTATTGATATTTACCTCCTTATCCCATTTATTCCTTTCACAAGCTTGGTAATTCTTTTATTCAACAATTTGAAAACAACATTGGTCCTCAAATTTCTTTGACTGATTTGATTCATTGTAAACAAGGTGTTAATGAAAAAGTTAGTGACTTTATTGGTAGATTTAAGAATTTTTATACTCATATTTCTTATCATGTGCCTAATTTTGATATTCAACGTATTTTTATTGCTAATTTACAAAAGGACATTAGAGATAAGATACTCCTTACCGAGCTCTTCCTTTTCACAATTATGTGGAGTGCTTCATCATTAACAACTTCAAGTGAGTCAATTTGACAAAAAAAATCCAATGGATCCTATTTCTATTAATAAGAGTGATGTCGCATCCTATTTCAATGATTTCTAGAAGAAAAATAACTACATCGAGATCAAAAATCCATCTAACATAGTTGATGAACAAGTGAAAACAACATCCAAAGGTGTGGCTCCTTTGGTCTCTATTTTTAGACCATCTTGTACTTTTATTCCACTTTATGAATCTTTACATAATTTGATGTTGAAGTTAGTGAATGAAAACATGATTAAACATCCACCTATCAAACCAATTGACCCATCCAAACCACCATCCTATTTCTTTGATCCTAAATATATTTTTTAATTTCATTGTCAACCTACTCATGATACTTAAAAATGGCATTCATTGGTAAATGTAGTTCAAGACCTTATTTATTCTAATGCTATATATGTAGATGCTTATATTAACCATGGAAATAAATTAGTTGCACCTCCTAATCATAAATTACAAATATATCCAAATCATTTTCCATCTCATTCAACTAATACTATTTATAAACCTTCTTCTCCCACGCACATTGATTATAATGAGAAATTTGATGAAGCTACTCATATTTTTAACCAAATAGAACATGTTCAACATCAACCTCAACCTCTATCTAAACCCAAATTTGCACCCCAATCTCATATTACTTTTGATCCTACTAAAACAATTAAGGCATCTGATGGTCTGCTTTACATTTTCACTATGGTTGATGGTATTCCTTCACATGGTACCCTTTTTTATCCTACATGCATTGTTAATTTGATAATTTAAGAGAGCCATTTTTGTATATGATTGCATAAATATTTATATGAAAAAGCTGATGTCTTGATTCAAACTTGCAATGGTTTCCTTTATCCTTCCCATGGTTTCATTTATTTTCCTATGGAAGTTGTGTTAGGATCAAGCAACACTAAGAGGGGGTGAATCAGTGTTGTAGTAATTTTAATAAAATTTAACCAATTCAAACTTAACAATGAAATAACTGAAATGAAGAGAACATAAGCATAAAGTAAATAAATCATAACACTGTGATATGTTCACGAGGAAACCCTATTAAGGGAAAACCCTGGTGGGGATGGTACCCAAAAATTATGCACTAAGAGTATAATGTCCCTGTTAAAATATTTATCCATGTTAGGACCTAAATATTATATTTAGTACAAATCCCTATTAAAGGATGTAAACCCTGTTAAGGGTAGTACAAGGAGCTCAATTATGTTATAATACAAAACTGTCTTTTTACAATTATGATAGATTAACTATACAAGCATAGATTCTATTCATAAGTAGTTAGAATTATGGCTCACAATATTATCTTCATTATTATAACATCACAATTCATTCACATCCAACTTCCCCATCCTCGCATCTCAAAAACATTTCTACTTATATACCTGATCTCATAATATGCTTAGTCGGCTCACAATTCCATCACCAAATGTATCCAACACATAATCCAAGAGAAAATAAAAAATAGGAAATCACGTATCCATCAAGATAGGATATGACCAGACCTAAATCCAAAATAGAACTTCTAGAATCCACACATTACTCCCTCAATCATCACGACATTTCATCTGCCATGCTTTCCTATTACAGTGTCTTCACATGCACAGAACATGTTCTAACTCTCTCCATTCAAATCAAAAATGAAAGTGACCATAGCTAAAGTCATAAAATACTCCATACAACCTTTAATTAAGCATTAATGACTTAACTTTCCATATACTAATCTCGCCAGGCAAAACTATGCAATTGTATCCAAGAAATTGCTTGTTGACTTAGTTATTTTTCAAGACTGAATACTCAAAACTGAATTGTACTCTTAGTGGCCATACAAAAAAGAAATATTGCCATAAATGATAACATATATGCTATATATCCTTGGCCACTTTCCAACTAGTTGGTGGTAAAACTTTGGATACTACTTTCACTTTTATTCTTGCTTCCAATCAATTTCAAGTCAAAATTGGTCTACCTTGGCTTACCTCCATGAATGCCATGGATTCTCCTATTCAGTAATGTGTCAAATTTCCTCATAATGGATAGACCATGATTGTTAATCATAGTATTTTCCAGCCTTCTATGCCTCATGAGTCCATTGAACTTGATTTCTTTTGGCCTTACATTCCTCAACAAACTAAAGTCTATCTTGTTTATCTTTTTGCTCATACCAAGCCTTTAAGATTCAAAAGATGTGTGAACTTAGAAAATATAAGGATGATCCTAGTCATTGACTTCTTCCTACACCACCTATTCATCATTATCTGCATCCTCTTCCTATCATCTCTCAACCTAGTGTGGTTCCTTGAGTTCTTCCTCCTAAGGAAGAAAAGGACCCAATGTTGATTGATCCTATTGCAGACAAAAATATCTGGCAAAACCGAACATAACCATAATTCTTGTGATTATTATTGCAAAAATTGTGCTAGACTCCATGAATGTGTTTCAAAAAATATTTCTTCACCCCTACCCCTCTACATAATTTACTTTCCTTTGAACCCATGCTTGATCCTATAGAGGAAGTAAATTTAAATAAAGTTAAAATGAATAAATATGATAATGTCATTCATATCTTGGATTCTATTACAATTAATCTTTATGAGGAAGATACTCTTGATCATGATGTTCATGATACTCACAAAGATATACATACTAGTGATTATGATAATATATATGAAACTATTGATCCTTATAATGAGATACCAACTATGCTTTGACAATAATTACCTATCACTCCTGGTGAAAAACACAATGACTCTCTTCACAATAGGGTCCTTTTTGGATATTTCTCCATTTGATGTGCTTTATGTTTCTCCTCTTGTTATTTTCCCACCTTCACTAAACATTATCAATATAGATGGGAGGCAAGCAGTACGCTTGACTAGCTCCTCTTGCATGGTGGATATTTTCTTTTCTTTTTAATTTTCTTTTTTTTCATGATGTCTTTCCCCGTGATGTGATTCTTGTTATATATTTTGTTTATATTTCTTTTAAAAAATCTTGTTCCTCCATTGGCGCAAAGTGATAAAGGAATCACATTGTACTAGTCAGTCTTCTATTTGTATCTTACTTCTTCTATATGTTGTTACATGTCATGTTGTACATGTGCTATTATCTATAAATTTGTCATTGTATTATCTTCCATGGATGATGCAAAATGGTAGAACCTAATCCTTTTGGTCCCCATTATGCAAACCAAAAAGACACTTCTTCATAACTCTTACATGCCTTTCTTCCCTTGTGTTGTATTTCAACTTCCTTTGGATAATTAGGAAAATTCATTTTGACATAAATATGATATACATGAGTTATCATACGACCTACTGACCCCAGAGTTGGTGGATCCCTTTTGTGATCTCTTTTTTCACATCTTATTTCCCTTGATTTGTCCTTTCTTGGGGAAATTTCAAAGAGGATTTTTTTCTAGTGGATGCATCTATGCTCTGGTAAATTTATTTCTCTTGTTAAGACATTTGCAATAGCTTTAATGTGTGGGCATACACTCCACTCACATTTTTCACACACACAATTTTTCAATGATGCCTTACATCTTGGATCACTTATGGACATATAATACTTAAGGATTGATCCCTCCTTTTTTATTTCGATCCCTTACGAATATAAAATCCTTAAGGATAGATCACTCATTTTCAAATCTCTTATTGACATACACTATTTAAGGAAAGATCCTAGATGTATTGAAAAGCATGGCATACAACCTTCTATAACTTTCAATACTATCTTTTGTGGAACTTTTGTCTAGTCCAAAGTAAGATATACAATCTTATTGGGTATGGTGATCATTCTTTTCTTTCTTTGTGTTGTCCACAATAAAAAAATACAATCATACTGGGTATGGTGGTCACACTTTTATTTCTCTGTGTGGTTCATAGTAAGACATTCTCTCTCTCTCTCTCTCTCTCTCTCTCTCTCTCTCTCTCTCTCTCTCTCTCTCTC
>MU224049.1:1947407-1967479 GCA_018584345.1 Thuja plicata | reverse complement strand
CTCTCTCTCTCTCTCTCTCTCTCTCTCTCTCTCTCTCTCTCTCTCTATTTTGGATTTCATGAGGACTTTTAAGTGACTTGGGGGCTTGATGTTTCCTTGTCTCCTTAAACTTGGTGAGATCATCTTATGCATTTGGTCTACTTTACCATGAGTATGAGCTTCCCACAGAATCCTACTAATGTGGGGACTAAATGTATAGTCCTAAAAAGTTAGAACCCATTAATTTAGAATCTATAGGACCTATGGCGACCCATTTTAGTGACATCCTCAATTTTTGATACATTTTTTCTTAATTTTCCCACTTATCTCACTTTTTTTCCTCAAGCATCTTAGTATTTCTCGAACCCTACAAAGTCTACCACAAAATTTACTATTTTCGGTAGTTAAAAATTGGTTTATCCTATACCAAGTATATGTAAAACCAATTTTGACCTATACCTTGGGGGTTCAATTTAGTTTTTTTTTGGACTCGACGAAAAGCATTTTAATTTTCCCTCCCAGTGAGGTCAACCTTTGTGAATTTGGACTCCAAATTCACTATAAAAGGAGGCTTATTCCCTTCATTTTTACATTCATTACATGTCTAAAATCCATTACATCTATTATATACATGAACGGAATAAAGTCCAAGCTGTATTCAAGAGGTTTTTGGTGATTTATAGAAAGAAACAAAGGATTAGACTCCAAGGCTTCAAGGCTATCTTCCATCCATACATTCCAAAGGCATTCTTCCATTGATTGTGTGAATTTATCTCTCATGATGGATTAGTGGAGGAATTCCAAATTAAGAAATAGGATCCATATCCATTCTTCATTCTTTTCCCTTTCCATTCATGTATATCAAGCATAAATACATCCATCGTCTATGATCTGGAAATTGTAGATCTATTGTATTGGTGAAGATATCCTACCATCTATCAATATTCATTCAACCAAGTATACATCTTTTTGGATATAGCACATCTGTATCGATACAAAAGGGTTTGACAAGCAAGGTGACCATTCATATTTATCTTGTTTTACATGATTTACTTATTTCATTTCAATGTTAAATCCTATACATGGGCTTGACGAAGGCAATCCCCTTTCCCACCAATAATACCTAGAAAGGTAAAATATACGTACAAAGTTAATCTATACCTAGAAAGTTGACCTATACCCATAAATTTGACCTGTACCTATAATTATAAGATTTTAATAGCTAGAAGAATTACTCTCATGAGCCATGGATGTGAGATGGTTTACAAGACTAACACGGTCTGACAGTTTTTTTCTAGATGTGAAAGTGCTTCCTCTGCTAACTATCAAGGTGACTTCTTCATAATCCTTATACCTTTTTAGCACTTACTTTGATACACTAGATATGATATCTAGTTGTTTCTCATTGCATGAGTGTTTTCTTTACTTTCATATGTATCTATATTTATACAATATTATTCCTACATAAATAGAATTTTTTTTAAAATCACACCTTCCTCCAAGACTATAACATGCATTAGAACCCCTTCATTTACTTGGGTTGTGATAATAATATTTATTCAAAGGAGTTAAATTTTAGAACCCCTTTCTAATCTACATCATGTGTGACTTGGTGGTCTACCATTGACCACCATTTGATTATATACACTCCCCTTCCAGCCATTCCATGCCAATAAAGAGAGGATTTGATCCTAGAGGTTCATGAGAATTGGGTGATTAAGATGACTAAACCTCCATTGAAGAATAAAAAAATTTAGAGTGTTAAGAAAGACCCAATCCAAAAAGAGAGAACACATGATAAGATGCCACATATCAACAATAATGGGGTAGTGAATAAAAATGTAATCACTAGATTGTGTTTCATTTTTACAAAGGATGTATCTATTGAAAAAATGAAAACCATGCCTAGATTGAGATTATCCAGTGTAAGAATCTGACCATGAGAAGCAACCCACCAAAAAAAGTTTATTTTTGGAATAAGATTATGGATCTAGATGCATTTCCATTAATATTTGTTATCTTGTAACCTTTCAAGGGCCTTATGAGTCGAGATTTACCTTCATTCCAGTTCACATAATTCTCCACTTGGGTACCATAATGATTAGTAAGTCATACCTTAATTTGAGATAATGAATTAACCCCCTCTAAGGGTTTATCCTGGATCCAAATATCTTTCCATAGTCTAAATTTCTTACCATTAGCATTGATGAGTTGACCTCCTTTCTTAATACTATTTTTGACATTAACTATACTCTTCCAAAGCGTGGAACCTATAGAAAATAAATGTTCATATAAAAAGGAGTCTAAATTCCCATTACTCAAATATATTACCATCATTATCCTAGTCCATTCCTTCTTATCTTCCATGAGAAACCATCTTATCTTAGTCATAATATCCTTATTAAATTGTCTAATTTTTCTGATGCATAGACCACCAAATTTTTTAGGAGTGCAAACCTTTTACCACTTGGTTAGAGCCATATGATGTTTTTCGTCTACATCAATTGAAAGAAAATTATTTTGGTTTCTTTCATTCCCATCAACAACTGAACTATGGATATTGGAAAGGGAAAGAAAGAACATCAGAATATTTAAGAAATAACATTTTGAGAGCCAAATTTTTCCTCCAAGGCTAAGGTGTTTACCTTTCCACCCATAAATTTTCTTATGGAATCTCTCAATTTGGTTATCCAATACAAAGTAGGATGAAATTTAGAAATGAGGGGAAACCCTAGGTAGGAGTGTAGGAGAGGGGCCACCTTACAACCCAAAATCCTAGATATTCTCATTTGCAAGGAAACATCAATATCCAAGAAATAAATATTGCCTTTTTATAGTTTATCTTCCCACTCGAGACCTTAGCATATCTTTCAAGCATCTCCTTCCATTATTTTTCATCATAGATAGAAGCCTCTCTAAACATAATAGCGTAGAGGAAGAAAAATGATTGTTTTTGATGATGATTGCTTTCTCTTTAGTTTAATTAGGGTTTGATTGTGTATTTCTATAACCTTTAAATTTAAATTAAATTGAATGTTATTGATTATATATTGTAATTGTGATTAGGGAGAAGATAAGATGTTCCTTTTCTATCCTCAAATGCACAAATCAAAGATCCAAATTGATCGACCCAAAAGAAGGGACGATGCACAAATGAATCAACTATTCGGAAAGAGAACAAAGAACGGGATCTTAAATTTTGTTAATTGATTAAATGAATATGTTTAACTACAGTAATTGAAAAGGATAGGAAGAAGAACTAACCTTACAAAATTACAGATCAAAGAATGTTGTTTTCTGAGGTCTGTAGACTGTTTCTGGAAAAAATGACAAGAGATTCTAAACTGGAACGCAGAGACGGACAAAACCCATAAATTTTTTCTGTTCTGATGTCATCTTATGAAAAAGAGTGACCTTGACCCATAAATTTCAACCTTGACCCAATAATATCGACCCTAACCTGCACAGGTCCAATAGAGAATCTGTTTGCGCCGTTCGAAAGAAAGCCAAAAAGGGTATCCAGATCTGCTCTCAAATCTATAGTACTGAACCTATACATGTAATAAAAAGAGGTTTTTTTGCTGGGGGGGAGGGGTTTGCCTTATTCAAACCCCAATTTAGGAATTAACCTTGATATTAATAAAGTATAGAATGCTAGCAAGTAGTAGAGTTGAATCTAACAATGAAGCTATGATATTCAATAGATATTTAATTGTAATTCAAATGTGAGAAAATATGAAAGTATGAAAGCATGGAATTTAGAAACCATAAACCTCCATGATTGTATGCTTAGATTCCACCTTGAAGAGATTATGAAATATTCTAGAGGATTCACAAAGGATCTTGAATGAAGATCACACCAACATGATGGCTAGATGTAGGATTTGAATGATAAATCTTGAATGCTTGCACCTAATCCCTTCATAGGCTTGAAAGCTTCAATCCTTGATATTTAATGGAGAACTTGGATGCTTGAGAGGAAGAATTGAACACCTAAAAATCTTGGAAATATGTAGAACAATGGATTCTTGAACCTTTTTCTTCTTGACAAAATCTTGGTTAGAGCTTTTTGCACTAGGAAGACTTAGAGAAAATGAGAGAGAGAGAGAGGCTTCCTTTTATATGAAATTAGGGCACAATATTCTAAGGAGGAAAAAATAGGATAATTAAATTCCAATTAGACCTATGCCCCTAGAAGAGGACCTATATTAAATATAATTTAGGAATCAATGCTTCGGAACCTGAAACAACTGACCCGGAAGAGGGAAAATTGAATTTTGAATGACCCCCGGCAGCTGACAAGCTTTTAGATTTGAAAGGGGGACCTTGGTCAAGGTTGAGGTCAACCCTGACCTAGGTCAAGGTTGAGGTCAAGGTTGACCTTGACTCATGGGGCCAGAACCCCTGGAAAATATGCCAGGTGGGGTAGAAGGTGCCTGGAGAGGCCCAATCAGGGTCCTAAATAGGCACAGAAGAAGAGGATGATGCAGAAATGAGGGGACAGTATGATGGTGGTAAAAAGAATCCCCTAAGGAGGGATAAACTTCCTTAACATGGAAGTGCTTCCATTTTAATATGATACATTAAGCCCCCACTTTAGCGGGAGTACGGAAATTGAATGTGCTCACGGTAAAGTTTAGAGGAAAAATATCATGGTGGATTGCAACGAGGTAGAATATCACTAAGTCAGGGATATGAGCCCCCAAAACCAAGGATTATAACTCAACATACATACATAAAGATATGAAATTAAAGCACAGTTAATCATAGAAAACATACATGACTACATAAGTAAGACAAGAACAACACCATAGATAACATAGCTTCATGATCTAATCCTACTAGCACAAAAGTGAAAGAGAGAGAAGGGAAAGTGATTACCTCACCTAGTAAGATTCCCACCTTACTATGAATCACTATGGAGGGAAAGCCCAACAGGTTCACCCAAAAACTGTGCTTGTAATTGTAAATGCGTCTTCTAATAGCTTTTGAAAATATCCATAGATCCACATTCTTGTATCACCATGAAATATAAAATGTGTGTCCATTCAGGATTTAGAAACTTATGTGTGTTACCTTTTGAGGATTTAGCATATTTTAAAATAAAAAGGGTGCATATCTCTTAAAGATTTAACAACTTATGTGCATTACCTTCCAAGGATTTAGCAAAAATAAAAGTAAAATTGCATGTCTCTTTAGGATTTAGCAACTTATGTGTGTTACCTTCCAAGGATTTAGCATGCTGCAAAATGTAAATAAATGTAAACTATAGTACAAGGGAGACCCTATATATGCCCCCCTCCTTATCATGACTACCTACTACGCAGGATAAGGAAGAGAAAGAGGATACCTACTTCACAAGGTAAGGAGATATCCAGCTTAACAACAATGTATACCATATTCTTAGTGAAGAGTCTCAACCCTCACATCAAAGAACATAGATAATCATGAAATGGATATGTCACTTATGGAAAAGGGATCCTCAAGAGGGAAGATATATCATCAACAAGATCCCTACCAAAGAGGAGTGCTTAGGATAAAATGTCATCTTCTAAAGAAAAAGAGGGAACAAAGATTCAATCAACAAGCCCCCTGTCATCAAGAGGAAGAGGAATCTCAGAATAAAGGAGTCAAACTCTAACCCAAAGCAAGAGCAAGAGTTTATCAAAAACATAGTTTACAAAATAAAGAAGAGGTGATGACGTAGGAAAATCACCTCTCATATAAGAGGATATCAATAGTCAAGACACAAATCTTTATAAAGAAATAATATTGTAAGATAAACACATGCCACTAAGCTAAGGAAAGTAGCTCCTTAGATAGAGGAAGAAAGAACCTACCTTGCCCCCTAGGTGTGAAGGCAAGGGATATATTATATCAAGAGATTTCATAGCAAGGAGATATCCTTACAAAACAAATTTTTTTTATAAAAGATATCACAAATGATTTATAGGGATATAATATAGAAGGAATAATAAATTACACTCAACACAAAAGATATGCTAAGAGTAAAAGTGGATTCTAGAAGACTGGAATAAGATAGCTCTTGCCCCCCAGTGAATAGACAAGAGGATAAATGCAATTTTAACTTGTAGAAGAATGAGGCGAATACCCTATATCAAAATTATGAAGAAATTGTAATACTGCTCGGGAATAAGATATAATTCCAAGAGAATCTCTTTCTCTGACATATAGCTTGAAATGCACGCAGTTAGCAAGTAAATGTTTATTACTATTATGGAAAGGACATTTGTACTTATGTAAAGCATTTTTCAGAATAGGTTTAAAGTTTTCTTTCTTGGAATTCTTTAATTGGACATACACTTTCTTAGCCACATCTTGAAGAGTATCAGGATGATCTAAGGTAGGTTTTGGAAGAAGAATATCAATAGGAGGATGATAGTTAATATCATCCACATGAAATTGAGAAGAAGAGAAGCCTATACCATGCATATTTTGTTTAGGAGACACATGAATTAGGTTTTTGATGCCATGTTCATTAACACCAAGCCCTACACCCTTATAACCTTGTTTATCTACCATAGTGTATCCAGTAGTATACCTATCTTTCATAGTATCTATGGGAGATGATTGACTATGATGCTTATGAGAGAATGTTGTGTAAGGTGGAACAATGGTTTTAGGAGAAGTTTCTTTGGATTTTCCTTTATTATCACCATGAATGGGATAAGAAGGATAAGGTAAATCTAGAAATTCTTGCACATCCTCATCTTGTACCATAGTTTGAGCCTTAACAAAAGTATGAGAAGAACTAGGGATGGAAGAATAGGAGTGGGATTATTAGAAATGATTGGATTAGGAAGGTTAATATTAGGATTAGAAAGATTAGGAAGATTAGGTAATGGAGTATCATCTACTAAATTCTTCACATAATCCAAAAGAGCAATAAGTCCACTACACAAATCCTTAATTAAAGTATTGAAAGTAGGGAGACTGGTATTGGTCAATCTTAAAGTAGCATAAGTAAGTGAAACATGAAGATTAACAAACATGATAAAGTGGATAACACTCTCATAGACATCATAGGTACTATAAAGAGATGCTAAAAGAAGCATAATGAGAAAAATAGCCATACACCAAAATAATTTCATAATGAGAATGAAAGAAGTGTTTTTGGTTTTTATCAATGCAAATTGTATTCTAGGATTTAATCTAACACCAAAGAGAAGGAGTTGTCTATCGCAGGTTCACCAAAATGTAGAGGAAGAAAAATGATTGTTGTTGATGATGATTGATTTCTCTTTAGTTTAATTAGGGTTTGATTGTGTATTTCTCTAACCTTTACATTTAAATTGAATTGAATTCTATTGATTGTATATTGTAATTGTGATTAGGGAGAAGATAAGATATTCCTTTTCTATCCTCAAATGCACAAATGGAAGATCCAAGTTGATCAACCCAAAAGAAGGGATGATGCACAAATGAATCAACTATTCAGAAAGAGAAAAAAGAAGGGGATCTTAAATTATATTAATTGATTAAATGAATATGTTTAATTATAGTAATTGAAAAGGATAGGAAGAAGAACCAACCTTACAAAATTGCAGATCAAAGAATGTAGTTTTCTAAGGTCTGTAGACTGTTTCTGGAAAAACTGACGAGTGATTCTAAACTGGAATGCAGAGACGAACAAAAACCACAAATATTTTTCCATTCTGATGTCATCTTATGAAAAAGGTTGACCTTGACCCATAAATGTCAACCCTGACCCAATAATGTCGACCCTGACCTGCACAGGTCCGACAGAGAATCTGTTCACGCCGTCTGAAAGAAAGCCAAAAAGGGTATCCAGATCTGGTCTCAAATCTACAGTCCTAAACTTGTACCTACAATAAAAAGAGGTTTTTTTGTTACGGGGAGGGGTTTTCCTTAGTCAAATCCTGATTTAGGAATTAACCTTGAAATCAATAAATTATAGAATGCTAGCAAGTAGTAGAATTGAATCTAACAATGAAGCTATGATATTCAATAGATATGTAATTGTAATTCAAATATGAGCAAATATGAAAGTATGAAAGCATGGACTTTAGAAACCATAGACCTCCATGATTTTATGCTTGGAATCCACCTTGAAGATATTATGAAAGAGTCTTGAGGATGCACAAAGGATCTTGAAGGAAGATCACACCAACATGATGGCTAGATCTAGGATTTGAATGATAAATCTTGAATGCTTGCACCTAATCCCTTCAAAGGCTTGAAAGCTTGAATCCTTGATCTTTAATGGAGAACTTGGATGCTTGAGAGGAAGAATACAACACCTTGAAAGCTTTGAAATATGTAGAACAATGGATGCTTGAACCTTTTTCTTCTTGACAAAATCTTGGTTAGAGCTTTTTGCACTTGGAAGACTTAGAGAAAATGAGAGAGAGAGGCTTCCTTTTATATGAAATTAGGGCAAAATATTCTAAGGAGGATGACATAGGATAATTAAATTCCAATTAGACATATTCCCCTAGAAGAGGACCTATATTAAATATAATTTAGGAATCAATGCTTCAGAACCTGAAACAGCCGACCCCAAAGCGGGAAAATTGAATTTTGAATGACCCCTGGCAGCTGACAAGATTCCAGATTTGAAAGGGGGACCCTAGTCAAGGTCAAGGTCAATCCTGACCTAGGTTAGGGTCAAGGTCAACCCTGAGCTAGGTCAAGGTCGAGGTCGACCTTGAACCAGGGGGCCAGAACCCCTAGAAAATATGCCAGGTGGGGTAGAAGGTGCCCGGAGAGGTGCAATCAGGGTCCTAAACAAGCACAGAAGCAGAGGATGATTTAGAAATGAAGGGAAAGTATGATGGTGGTATAAATAATCCCCTAAGGAGGGATAAACATCCTTAACATGGAAGTTCTTCCATTTTAAGATGATACAAATGGTTTCATCCAAAAATTGTTGATGGAAAAAGGGATGAATTTGGGAAGCAATAAACACTCCCCTCAAGGTATTCTAGACTCTCTACATGTCTATAATTTCCTCTCCAATAGTTAATCCACCATTATTAAAATGTAGGGTGACATAGTATCTCCTTTCCTAAGACCTTTACTAGTAGAAAAGAACCCACTCGGGGAGCCATTGCCCAAGATAGAGTACTTAGTAGTAGTGACATAATTAATGATCATGTTCAAGAATTTTCCTTTCAATCCAAATTTCTTTAAAACCTCCCCCATAAAAATCCAGTCTAATTTGTCATAAGCCTTAGCAATATACAACATTAGCATCATAATAGATTTTTTATTAGCTTGCATAGAGTCCACAATCTCATGGGTTGTTATCACAATATCCATAATATTTCTACCCCCAACAAAGCCCTCTTGATTATGAGAGTTAAGTTTTTCCAAAACCTTTTTCAGTCTATTAACCACCACCTTAAAAAGGATTTTTTACATTGTAGTATATAGACTGACCAGTCTGAAATAAGACATTGTCTTGAGATCAACCAATTTAAGGATGAGAGAAATATAGGTATAATTGAGTTTCTTAACCACTTTACCAGTTCTAAATAATTCTTTAACAACATTATAAATATCCTGCCAACTAATATCTCATTATTCCTAGAAGAAATTCCAGGGGAACCCGTCAGGGCACAGGGATTTTAAGGGACCAAAAGAGAAAACATCATTTGTAACTTCTTGGAATGACAAGAAATAGCCTCCAAGCTCTAGAAAACCATCCCGGGTCTGAGAAAAGAAAATTAACATCACCCTAGTTACTAGCAAATAAAATTAACAACTTCATTCATTATATCCTACTCCCCAATCACAAAACCATTAGGAAGTAGTAGATTTCTAATATGTTTCTTGCTTCTATATTTGAGGGTATACTAATGAAAGAACCTAGTACTTTTATCTCATTTTTTTAGCCATTAAACCCTCAATTTTTTCTTCCAAAAAATTTCCTCTTCTTTGTTAAGTTTAACATTTCTCCCTTAGAGTTCTTTCTTGATGACAAGTCTCTTGATAATTTTATCCCTTTTCCATAATCCCTTGTATGTCATTGAGATTAGTCAAAATATCCTTTTTCCTTGTGAAAATGTTTCCAAATGAATTTTTCTTCCAACCTTTAACTTTATCACTAATGATTCTCAAATTTTTCAAACTTGGATCATAGGAGAAACAAAAAAAAGGGTATTCCATGAGTGTTCAAAAAGTCGGTGGAAGTTTGGGTGAGTGATCAAAATAATTTCAAACTTGAATGGAGAACTTTTTTTATGACCATCTTTATAGTCCAACACAAGGCCACTATAATCGGATCCAGTTCTAGGATGAGCAATTACATAGAAATCCACAAGATTAGGTCAATTAGTTGATAAGATGAATTTGTTAAGTCTAACCTATATGAGATTATATTCCAATATCTCCTATTACACCAAGTGAATTCCACACCATGTAGATGCAAATATATCATACCAGTGAACAAAAGGAAATCCTCCAACTTCAACATGCCCTCATTAATGTCTTCAGTGCCACCAAATTTTTTAGAGGGGAAGAGGAAGGAATTAAAATTACATCTCATCATCCATTTAACCATATTATTTACCTTACTAAGAGAATCTAGCGAATCCCAAAAAAACATCCTCATAGATATCACATTAGGAGCATATACATTTATAAAGTTCCAAGACATAGCAAAAATAACATTTTTAACAGACACTATAAAACTATTATTAAAGGAGAAAAAAAGTATTCCCTCTACCTTACATGGATTCTAAAGCATATCTAGTCCTATAGAAGCACTAGAAGAGTCACATATTTCCCAATCCACTCCTTACCAAATATTTTTAACCACTTTCTAAATGCTCTCCTTATTCATTTTTTTTCCTAGATGAGGAAGATATAAGATTTGTTCTCCAGAATAGCACATTTCAGCATGTGTTGTTTGTTGTGGCTATTAAATCCCCTCAAGTTCCAAGAGACAATATTCATTACAATTCTTAAAGATACGAACCCCCTAAAGACTATAAAATCACTCCATGAGTAGTTTAACAACACCCCTCTATAGTGGAATCATCATTTTTTATTCTTCTTAACATGTGAGAAACCATCCATGGTTCTATGTTTGTCACTTTCTACGTCCTTCTCTATATCTATTTCCCTACTTATTTTCTATGGTTGCTTACCTTGCTTGGATTCTCTACGCATGTCATGTTTTTTTCTTTCTCTTCCATTTAGCTTCTGCTACATTTCAATCAAATTCATCTCAATCCACCACTCCCAGTAGATCAAACCCTAACTGCCCAAAGTCTTCTAAATGAAAAAATGTTCTTTTTATTAGAGTGCTGAGAGATGGGATTATTAGCATCATTCTCACAACCCTGAGCACAGGGGATATTTTAAGGAACAAGAGTGGTAGACATCGACACACTCTTATTCCCAGAGAGAGGCAATCCATATTAACAAGGTTATTTTTATCTTCCTCGAAGGTCATAATGACCATATAAAATTTTTCTAAAACCTTTGAAATAGTTTCACCCAAATTGTTAGGCTTCTCAGCTTCATTCATCAAAGGATTCATTTTATCCTTCAGAGACTCCTTAGGATCCATGGTTTCATCAACCCTTCCCTTCCAAGATCTACATGAATTAGTCAGATGAGCATGCTTGTTATAGAGATAGAAAAACATAGAGGCATTTTCATATTCTAAGATTTGAACACACGATGCATATTTTGATTGGAGCATAATATATGTGGGTAACTTTGTATTCACTACCACATTGATACATATTATATAAAATAGGATTCAGGATCTCTATTGGATCACCCTATCCACTTCTAGGAGAGATCTAAAGGAGTCTAGAATACCTCTAAATACTTTATCATTCCAAAATTCCTAGAGGAGACCAGTAAGACGCACCCACATTGGAGCCAAATCTCGAAGATCAGTAATGGGACCTAGTCCTAGATTCCATTTATAGAGAGAAAAAATATTCCTCTTATTACTACCATAAGTCTAAAGACCATTGGTTAAGGAAAATAATAAGTCTTCTTCATTCACGAAGATGTTCACAAGAACATGCAATTATACACAACATTAATTTTCACACTTCCCTTAAGACCCTAGTGAGAAGTAACCCATTTGCACAACTAATCAATAGAGGATGTGAAAGAAAAGAACCTACCAACCATAGAAAGATCTAACCCATTAAAAGTCTCTAAAAGGATTTTATTAGTAATATGAATCATCATACCATTAATCTTGCTGGATGTGTCGTACCTAGCTTTCTCCACACAAATCTTCATCAAGGGAGTTTTGATCTCCAACACCTTGTCCACAAAGGAGGGTGAAGATTCCTCCTCAAGAAATGAGTCTTAAAAACTAGTAGGAAACAAAAAAAGAGATTAGGATAATAGACCTAGAAGTAGTAGTCAAGTCAATGGAGGAAAGTGAAGCAAAGATAAAAACCAATATTCTTGTCACCCAAGATCAAGGTTACAGGACTTGACCCTAACTAGGGACAAGTAAGCAAAGAAGAATCCAAGGATACCCCCAAGTGGATTGAAATTGAAGGCTTTGGGAAAGGCAAATGAGAGACCCTAGATGGATCCCCAGAGGAGGCCCCATTGTAAGGTGATAAAATGAGTAGGGCACAAGAAATAATAGAGTGGAACCCTAGCATGATCATGTTATAACTTAAGTTGAATTTTGGTTTCTTTTCTTTGAAGTCTTTGTGAATGATATTATTTTGAGAGGAAATAACAAGTTGAGTAAGGAATTTGTTGATGAGATGCAAAAGGAGTTTGGGATGTCTATGATAGGATAGATGAAATTTTTCCTTCGACTATAGATTACATAAACTGATAGAGGATATTTCATAGCTTAGCCTAAGTCTATGAAAGAGTTGTTGAATAAATTTGGTATGGATGATTCAAAATCGATTGGTACTCCTATGATTATTGGTTTTAAATTGACAAAAAATGATGATACACCTAATGCAAATCAGAAAAGATATAGATCTTTGATTGGTGGCTTACTATACTTGACATA
Organism: Thuja plicata; assembly: GCA_018584345.1. Taxonomy (NCBI): domain Eukaryota; kingdom Viridiplantae; phylum Streptophyta; class Pinopsida; order Cupressales; family Cupressaceae; genus Thuja; species Thuja plicata. The sequence goes on along the minus strand of MU224049.1, from coordinate 1,954,500 downwards.
AACTAGACTAGATGTTATGAATGTTTCTTGCGTTGTTACTAGATTTTAAGAAGAACCAAAACAGTCACATGTTGTTGTTGTTAAGAGGATATTTATATACTTAAAAGGGATAGTTATTATGGCCTATGGTATGGAAATAATGATGATTTTACATTGAGTGCATTTACTGATGTAGATTGGGAAGGTAATGTGGATGGGCTAGTAAGAAACAAAATTTTATATCTCAATCTACTGTTGAAGTTGAATATGTTGTTTCTGCTATTAATTGTACATAATTGATATGAATGAAGAAAATTTTGAAACATATCAGAGTGACTATAGATGAGCCTATTACTATTCATTATGAAAATTCAAGTGATATCAATATTTCAAAGAACCTTGTATTTCATTCAGAGACAAAGCATATTTTTATTAAATATCATTTCTTGAGAGACAAAGTTAGTAAGAAAGAAGTTAGATTGAAGTATGTGTCTAGAAAAGAATAGATTTATGATATTTTCATGAAGCCCTTGGCAAAGAATACTTTTGTGTATCTCCAAGTTAAGATCAGGGTGATTTCCCCTTCTGATTAGAGTTAGAGATGCATTAAGATGCATCAGTCTAGTGTTCTTACATATTATCATTAATTTGGATTGATGTTTTTGATGACTACTTCTTAGGGAGAGTAATGGTTAGTGGTTGAGAAGTTTATTCAGATTTTGGTTTTGGCATCTATGACTTAGTGCATACATGTTCCTTTCCATTGATGTCAAAGGGAGAGAGATTCATGTGAAAATCTGGTATGTTGGGAGAGATAGTCATATGGGAAAGAGATTGTTGTGGATATTACTGGTAGTTCTGTTGATATTGTTTTTTTGTGCATTGATTTTATTTTTCACATAATATGTTGTCATCGATGTCAAAGAGGGGCATTGTTGAGATATTGCTCAGAGTGTGCATATATGTGCTAGCATTTATAAATTTTCATTGATGTCAACATATTCCTACCATTGGTGACAGTGTTCCTAAGATGTTTAATGAGATGATTTTTGTGGTACGGCTACTATATTGATTATCAGATGTTGTGAAGCCAGAAGTATGTTGAGAGATGTCTTTACTTGATTATGTTCAAGTGGCATAGATTCACATAATGATTTGAGTAAGTTGTGAAGGATTTATCTAACAGTGCTATTTTGGTTGTTCTGTTAGAGACAATGTTTTAGTTATTGGATCGGTGTGGATGGGTTATGCAATATGATTTGTTTCTAACCTGGTGGTGAACAGTGTAGGGATGAGCATGATTTATGAGATAGAGTCGTTCTTGTTGATGTTGTGGTATTTCATGTTTCTTTTTGATCTTTCATGATCGTGTCCTATTCGTGTTGCTGGATCACATTGTGTTATGAGATTGAAATTAAAGATTCTCATGTGGTGTGAATATGTTTTTATTTTTTCTTGGATGACTTTGTGGCATAGCATGTTGTGAAGGATTGTGGTGAAATGGTTTATGGATATAGAGCGTGTTCAAAGATGTTTTTATGGATCATTACTATGTCTTATTAGACCTTCAATGGATTGCATTGTGTATTGAGCTGTATTGAATTAATATTTTGTAATTAGGTCACTCGCCGATCTAATAGAAATGAATTGATGTAATGTACCTAAAGACGTAATCATTTATGATTGAAAATACATGCATGTGCTATGGAAGAGTGAATGCGAAGAAGGATGATTGAAATCTGCAATTGAGGAAGAGATTTAATGTAATTCATTAGAGCTAGTCTTTCATATCAAAGATAATTTTTTTTAGTTTATGAGCTTGTATAGTATGTCCTCTATAAATTGTAATCATAGATTATTGTAAGGCAGTGAGCCTTCCTTTGGGTTGAAGCCCTTATTGTATTTTAGTAGTGAGCTATAGGCAGTGTCCCTAAACGCATGTGCATTCCCATTTATAATACTCCTAACAAGGTATAGTGATTCTAACATAGCACATTCATCTTGTGGGTTTGATCTCCACCGTGGTTTTACCCCTAACCACGTTTTCACGTCAAAAATCTTGGTGTTATGTGTTGAATAGTTTGTTATGTTCCTGTATTCATGTTTATCATTCGGATTTGACATTAAGTTGTTAATTTGGTTAAAGGTCATGAGTTTTTGGATATGTAAGTAATTCACTATCCCTCTCCTCTGTCAGTTTTATGTGCTACATTAATTCTAAAAAAAGCTCCAAATGTCACTTCTTATGTAATCGTTTCGTCCACATGGTGTTTCCCTTCTACCTTTTACTACTATTTGAAGGAAGAATTGTCATTTGTGGAATAGACTGCAACCAATGATCATAATGCACACTTAGCAGGATGAAGGGTAGAAATGGCAATATGTTTGCAAGGCTTTTAATTTGGGGTTGCATGTGTTTCTAATCTTGTCTTTATAGTTGTGAGAAAAGATTGTTGTGAATGAGAGTGAAATACGTAAGGATATCATTTCAATACTTTTAGATTTATCATATTTATAAGTTATAAATTAAATACCAGAACAACTTTGTGGAAGATTGTTTTTATTTTCTAGGGTGAAGAATTTGTTGTTAGGGTTTTTGTGCATTTGATTTTCTTGGTTTAACAAAATAATTTGTCTTTTGAGTTATTGAATTTAAATGAACTTAGACTATTGTGTAATGCACTTAGATCCAATAAGTGTTGATATATTGATTTTAGGAAAATTATATTTTCATCAAACCTTGATATTACTAAGCTTGTGAAGTGTGCTTATTTTAATTTGTTTCCAAATATCATTATTCTTCTTTTTAGAATGAGCATATTGCTCATATCTATTTCTTGATGACCTTCTTGTTCCAATTGAAATAATGGTTATTTAAAATTTTTAACTAAACTTTTATATTAAGTGCTAAACAAATTTTAAGTCTACAACTTTAAGTGTTTAGTCACATGAATCGTCCTATGGTAATATGTATGTTTTTCAACTATCTTTAATTTTAAGACATTATACTTTTATATAATTTTGTAATCTTATTTATTTGTCAAAATTTTATTTGACCAACTTGAACAACACTCACCTGCCAACATTTGGAACTACATTGTGATACAACTCTTGTTTTTATGTTTTTGAGTATCTTGAATTTTTTTCTACACATGTTTTCAATAGAAGTGTCTGATTTAAGAAACCTTTTTTCTTATCTTCTTATTAAAAATAAGATTATTGTATTATTTTTTTTCAACAATAATGATTATCCATTATGGATTGATCGAATTTAAATATAGGACCTAGCTCTTCATAATCTTAGACTTCTCTCTATAGCCCAATCCACATTTTCCTATAGTTTTGGCATATTTTTACAAAAGCCTTCCTCATCTTCTGTCTTAATAAAATAGGTAGTTTGTAGAGATTCAACGATTTCTTCAACTGTACTTGTAAATTCTTAATAAATAATGCAAAGATCTTTTGAAATTGATGGTGGTTTAGATTCGCCTGTTTTTTTTCGTATATACTTGATACTAAAGGAGATAAGAAAACCACATAATAACCTTCTGTTGGCAGAAACCTAACATGGTCACTGTGATCAAGCATTTCAGCGCTGATGTTTGGTGAACATCGGATGAATTGATATTCTCCGATCAAATGTTTATCCAAACATTGAGAATTATATGAGCTTAGTAGTTGTTGTTCTCGAGACACAAAATCATAAGTATTAGGATTTGGTAGTATCTCAGTGGGTTGGTATAAAGAATATGGTAAATTGAGATCCAACTGAATACTTTCATGGGTAACAAGGTTCATCAAGTTTCTATCTATTATTGCTTCAATCTCAGGCAACGAAAAGTATAAAGATAATGGAGATGAAAATATTCCCATGGTGTTTTAGAGCCCTTTCTTTATGTCATTATCGGTCTGCCCTTGAAGTTGCTTTGTAATTTCTAACCACTAAAACGTATGAAATTAATCATTCATAATGTTAAACAAATGAAATTAATTGAAGGTTTTTTTCGCAAATTATTTGTTTCGGAGTCTTGCATGGTAGAATTGTATTATTTGGTCTCCTTTAGAAGAGAAAGTTCCCCGCTTTATATCAGGTCGCAAATAGTTTGTCCAACCCAACCTGCAACTCTTTCCACATCTCAATAGGCCTGAATCATACACCCAAATTTTATTGATGTTATGTGAAATACATACATCATCCAACATATAACAAGCTTAAGAATTAATAGCATTTAGGATCAATAGCAGTCTCATGCATAAAACTATTATTGGGATGCTCATTGTGGGAAGCGAAATTGAGAGAGACGAACAAAAATGGTGAAGATAAGAAGAAAGGGAAGAAAACTGTGGTTTCTAGGTTGGGGAGGGAACCCTAGAATAAATGGCTGAGGATCGGGACCCTATCTTTTAGAGTCTGTTCCGACTTTAATGATGCCTTGTTTTTGGTGTCTTCTATTTTAGTTATCCTATCTTCGAACTATACTTTCGTTGGTGTCCTTTATGTGCTCTTTATAAGTTATAGTTAATCAGTTTGTGTGACATTCTTAGCTGGTTTACCTTTGAAGTCTTTGGTTTTTTATTGTTTTTTATCCTATCCCTAATAGCTAGGGGCTATCCCGCTTATTTCATTTAAAAACAAGTGTATATATATTTTCTAGTGGGTGGTAGAGCCGCTTATTTTGAGTTTTCAAAACATGCATTTTCTCTATTTCATTAATAAAAAATCAGCCACTTGTCATGCTTTTTTTTAAAAGAAAGAATTACATGTAAACTTAATGGAAAAAAATGTTATACACAATATTTATGCTTCAAACATTTAAGTAAGTATGATATGAACTAATACTCATCTAAACTTTTGGTCGTTTTGTTGAAGAGAGATATATGCATGCTTTGTAAGCTTATGCCAATTACCATGGCCGTGCTTATTTATGTAGTGGATGAGCTTTTGGGCGTCTTCTACACTCTATCGACCCTTCTTCACTTCCTTTTCATTACAACATGGACCTAGCCCCCTATCTCCTACAATAATATAGCCATTATAGAATTTCAATCTAATTGTAGTAGGAGCTTCACTCTAAGATATCTATATGCACTATAGGGTTTCTCAAACCATCTCTCACCAAACCATAAATTGACTCAAAATTTCTTAATACATGAGAATGCTAGTCACTGATCCATTAGTAAGAAGAAAATGTAATTTTTAAATAGAAGGATAATAAATTTCTTGGAATGCACGGATTAAGTAGACTTTTGAAAACATATCGACATACCTTATCAACAAAACTGCTCAAGGGGTATGCTGGACTTTTGAAGAGAAATCTTATAGAGCTATGGTTTATCTACAACGTCTAAATGATGAGAAATTATATCAAGTTATCTAGTTTCATTTATCATTTTAATCATCTCTAGTTACTCTATTTCATTTTTTTTTATCTTGATTGGTGGGTTGGTGGGCATTTGACTTTTGGTTTACACGTTCCGCTTACTATGCATGAAGACCTGGCCAATGTCCAGCATTCAGTACGAAGTTGGAAGAAAGTTAACGACCCACGATAATTCTGGCGTGGATGTCGAAAAAATTAAATGTGTTATTAGTTTATGCAAACATTTTGTCCGGAGTGGTCGAATAGTTATTAAATTGTTCGTGGTGTTGTGTGACGTTTATTCAGGAGATATGAAAGGTGTGGTAAGCATCAAAGAAAAACAGTGAGTATTAGCAATAAGCATCCTTTAAATATCAATAAAATTATGTGTCAATTTCAAATTAGCTGTGATTAAATCCAAAGATATCTAAGATGGGAGAGCAGAAACATGACTAGTTCCTTCAACGGGATTTAGGCTCAAATAAATGAAATATAATTTCATTCGATTTCAAGTATGAAAATGATAAATAAAGAATATATATTGTTATGTATATTTTATCTTCTTACTTTGATATTAATTAGATTATTAGTCCATTTCAAAGTAGTCATGGACAAATTTATACATATCTAAAATGTGAGAGGGTAGAAAAAATGATTAAAAAAGATCACGTCTTTCAATACTATTTAGGGCTTTATCAAATGAAAAATAATTTTATCCAATTACAAATAGAAAAATGATAATATAAATAAAATCTATTGTAATGATATTATTATTTTTTTTTTAATTTTTTTAATTTTTTAATTTTTAATTTTTATTTTTTTAATTTTTAGAAATGTTAAAATATAAAAGTAAGTAAAGAAGGTTTGTATTTTGGATATTTTTAAAGATTATATATTATAGAAATTTCAAAGATATTTTTAATATTAATGTTGTTTATTAGATGTTGCGGAAAAATAGATATGAATATGATGTTTCTTTGTTTTCAAACACCTTATCTTTTAAATTGAATGAATTGATGTAACTCATTGTTTATATTAATTCTTTAATTGAATTCTAAAACTATTGGCAAATTGATTACATCACTATTATGGGCTCAACAACAAGCAAAAGCAACATTTTTGGAAAAAACAAAATAAAAATAAAGGGAGACTAGTTATCCTCAACGAAATAAATTGTTGCCCTTTCCATGTAGTAGCAAGAAGATTTGCCTTCTTTGGCATTGAGTAATTATTAAGATATTGTTAATATTGTTTTCTAAAGTAGATCTCATCTTGATGGAAGAATGTTTTAGGAGGTAAACATGAGTAAGGACTATATACAATTTTTAAAGTCATTACCCAACACATGGGATTCATAAATTGTCGATCTTACCTTCCCTAGTGAAAAAAAAAAGAAAGAACATTGAATGAGAAGATGATTATACAGAAAACCTTGAGTTCTACTTTAGGAGAAATGGTTTAAGATGGAATAAAACCAAATGGAAATCTTGTTTAGTGCCTTGATGGATAGCTTTGTTAATGTCAAATCTTTGGAGAGTGATACAACTTCAACGTGTCCTGGACCTATTTATCTGTTGTTTATACAAATTGAGGCTCCACATATATTTTTTGAGTGAGTTTTGTTGGTTTGGAATTTTCAAAGAGCACTTTTTCAAAGGAAACAGATGGGAAATCAAAGGACAAGTGTATATAAGGGTGCGCAAAAGTATTCACCTGAAAGGGAACAATTTAAACAGAGACATGTTGATAAATAG
>MU224049.1:1855314-1925743 GCA_018584345.1 Thuja plicata | reverse complement strand
ACATCTTGAAATTTGTCTTCATTTCTACATTTCCAAATAAACCATAGGATATGAGAAGAAAGAATATTCCATAAAAAATTAGTATCCTTCTTAAAACCAAATATATTTCCAAGAATAGTATCTAAAATAGAAATATGCTCAGGTATAGATAAACCAAAAGAATTCTAGATATTTCTAGCAAATTGGCAGGTAAAGAATATGTGCCTCAATTTCTCAGGAGCCCTGCAAAAAGAACAATTGTCAGTAGTACCAGCCTAATTTTTAAAAGGAAGCCTATCAAGAAGAAGTTGCCATTTAAAATGTAAGATTTTAGGAGGAATATGAGCTTTCCAAAATTTGTCAAACATTTTCTGCCATTCAAGAGGACTCAAATTCATATACCAAATAGTATTCAAGTGAAAGATAATAGAGTTATCCTTATTAAGTACTTTATAGATATCCTTGGCTTTGATCTTATGAAGCAAAGATCCATCATCGCATCTAAATTGCAGAAACCGATGCGAGTCTACATCACAGCTACAAGGAAGGTTAAGAGTACTGTGACAAGCATTAGTAACCATATTAAATGTATGAATATTAGAATCTAGAAGATTAAACTTGTTCTTAATATGTTTCCAACTAGGAAGACTATCCTTCTCAAGAAGATCAATAAAATACTTAATGCCTTGACTGTTCTAGTGTTTCGCAGAGCAGCCCTGAGTCATAGCAAGAGGTTTACCATTATGTTTCAAATTCCACCATATAGAACGCTCCCCATGAATAGAATTGATGTCAATACATTTATAATTATAGATATATCCCCTCGCAAGCTCCCAGGCCTTCCAAATGGATTTAAAAACCAGGGAGCCCTAGACAGAAACCGGGAATGACCCAGCAACAAGGTCAGCAAAGGGAAGATTTTTCCAATGTTTAGCCTGCCTAGGATACCCAGTTTGAATATTATTTCTAATGAGAATCTTCCAAGGCTCATGACAATCAAGATCCTGGAAGATCCACTTAGCAGCCAAGGGCGATGCCTTGGGTTTTTAAATCTTTAAGATCAAGACCACCGCAATTCTTATCAATATGACACCAGTTCCATCTAATAGCATGTTTCTTTTTATTTCCTTTGCCATCAGACCACAGGAATATCCTAATGGCCTTCTGGATTTCCAATATTTGATAATTACTAAACATCTAGACTGAAGAATAGTATATGCTATATGATGACAAATTTTTTTGACAAACCTGCACCCTGCCAGCAAGCGAAAGCACTCTATTATCCCAATTATGAAGCTTTTTTATAATTTTATCTTTGACCCAAGTCCACATGTCTTTGAGGGAAGGGGAAATAGAAAAAGGAACCCCCAAATATCTAACAATCTTATTAGGTCCACCCCATGAATAACCAAACTAAGGAAACCAATCTGGTGGTTCCTCATTCCATCCAAGCATAATAGATTTAGACTTAGAAATACGGGCACCAGAGATGATCTCAAATAACTCAAGTTTCTGATTAAGATGTTGAATATTAGAACAAGAAAGCTCAAGGAATAATGAAGTATCATCTTCAAATTGGATATTAAGCAATTCAGAGTTATCAGGGAGGAGGACCCCATTAACTTTGGGCGAGATAGTGTTATCTCAGAGAACATAATATAAGGCATCAGAAGAAATAACAAAGAGGGCAGGAGCAAGAGGGCATCCCTGCTTGATGGACCAAGACAGAGGAATAGGATTAGACAGGAATCCATTTATTTCAATTCTAGCAGAGGAGTCTTTGAGTAAGACTTGAATATATCTAACAAGCTCATCAGGAAAACCAAATGCTTGAAGAATAGCAAGAATAAAATCCCATTCAACGCGGTCATAGGCTTTCTCAAAGTCCAAAAGAAACATAGAAGACCTCTGGTTCAAGCACTTAGCCCAATCCATAGCCTCCCAGCTGGTGACAAGGTTCTCAAGAATATACCTACCTTTTATGAAACCAGTTTGGGTAGGACAAATGAAGTTGGGAAGGATATTAACAAGCCAAGAAGCCAAAGCTTTGGCTAAAATTTTGTAAGAAAAATTAAGCAGAGTGATAGGATGCCAATTCTTAATGAGAGACTTATCTCCATCCTTAGGGATAAGTTTGATAATCCACGTGTTGATAAGATTGCCAAGGGTACCACAATCATGGGCTTCTGAGTATAGGTCAAACAAATCCTTGGCAATCCAATCAATATTAGATTTGTAAAATTTAGCAAGAAGACCATCAGTCCCAGGAGCCTTATCTTTCTTAAGAGCAGTTATAGCATCAGTAATTTCCTAAATTGAAATCCTAGCCCTAAGGATGGAGACATCTTTTTCATTAATTTTCTTGGGTATAAGTGCCTTACATTTGTTTCTAAGCATTTTGGCTATGCTGCTATCTTCCGAAAGGAATAAAGCTTTATAAAAAATTTTGAAAGTAGAAGCAATGCCATTAATATCAGTAAGTTCCTGATTATCCACAATAATCCTTTCTATCCTTTCCTTATTCTATTTTTTTTTAAGATAATTAAAGAAAAACTTAGATCCCTTATCCCCATATTTCATCCATTGCTGGCGACTTCTAACTGAGGCCCCAATGGTTTTAATATGTTGATGTCTCCTTAGAGAATCCCTAGCAACAGAAACATTCAACATGGGAAATGGAAAAGGGGTTAGCCTGAGCTTCAGTTTCAGCAAATTGAAGGTGCTCATTTAACATATTTTCAACTCTTCTATAGTTTTTAGCCTTCCGCTGTCCAAGGGTTTGAAATATTTTCTTCCATGAGGAGACATTCTTATTCCACTTATCGATTTGAGAAGAGTGTTTAATAGTAAGGTTAAACAATCTAATCATTTTAACAGCAACAATAGTATCCTAGTCATTCAGGAGAGATGTGTTGAGAATAAATTTTTCATTATGACACATGTTAGGAGCAAGAGTATTCCTAATGTTAATAATAGCAATGATAGGGAGATGATTTGATAAGGTAGAAGAAGAAACAAGAATAGGAGAATTCTGTTGATTAGGGGAGAATGAAAAAAAATTAGAATTCACATAGAATCTATCAAGTCTAGAGTAGATTCTTTTAGCTCCCAGCTGAAAATTACACCAAGTGTACCAAGGACCAGCAGAATCTTTTTTACATCCTTCCAGAGGATCAAATAGATTGATTTTATGTTTGCAAAGATCCTAGTAAGTCTTCTCTTGCTGTTTCCAGGCGAAGGGAAGACCACCAAGCTTATCTACATTAAATTAAATAGTAAACCAAATTTACTCATCTAACCTTAATTATAACCCTTACCCAAAATAAATCCTAAATACAATCAAATTCAATCCTTAGTTTAAACATACCCCCAAAACCTAAAAATATAATCATTTTGTCATAAAACATATAAAACTAATGTAATAAAACTATATATATATATATATATATATATATATATATATATATATATAAAATTTATAAAAATTTATCTTACAACATTTATATAATAAAATTATATTCTATAATAATTTATATAATTTAATTCTTAGGACTGGCCCAAGCCTAAACATATCGAGGCTTTATTTTACTTTAAAAAAAAATATTTTCACAACCCTTAACCACAATGAACCCAAATCCTATTCAACATCATAAATCTAATTGAATATTGAACCAAACAACTCCAACCCTAACCCGACATTAAATTAAATGGTGAACCAAAATTAATCCTAACCAAAATTATAACCATTATCTAAAATAAATCATATATATAGAGAAAGCCTAGATATATCGAGGCCTTAATTTCCTTAAAAAAATATTCAAATTTAAAAATTAAAGTCTATCTCTCGGCTTTCTCTATATATATTATACTATATATATAATACATATATATATATAGCTGGTATTATTGTACTTGCCGTAGGCAATATACTATTGCATTCGGTTGTGCACCATTCGTGAATTAGTATTGGCCTAAGTCACTATTTTTTACTATTAGAATATTTCTAATGTTTAAATATTTATTTATGAATTAAATAAATGATATAAATTACTTATCTGTTTTATGATTGGTTTAATTGATTTGGTCTTATAGGACTCGGAGCTTCACCAAATTTGTTTTTCGGATAGTTTCTAACCATAGTTTGTAATATATAATTCATCTATCATTTAATTTATTTTAAAATTAGTTTTTTAATTTACATATATTTTTATGAGATACTCTATTTAATATTTTATTATTTACAAATTTTAATTATAATATATTTTAACAATATTATAATATATAATATTACGATAATTTTCTTTTATTTTCATATCACTAAAAATTTAATATTATATATATATATATATATGAAAAAATTAATTGAAAAGACTATTAATATTATTATTGCAATTTATTTTTATTTTTCAATATATATATAACTATAATTATATAATAAGTGTTAGTCATTACATATATTTATTTTTATTAATATTTATAATAAAATTAGAATTAAATTTATAATTATAATTAATTACGGCAAGTGTGCACCACTATGTGGCACTTGTTCAAATTTATTAAGCAATCTAGACATTAAAAAATAAAGTAGTTTTTTAGATTTTTTTAAAAAAATAAATAAATTTTTAAAATAAATTAAATATATACAAATAAATAATCTGAAACATAAATAATTATAAAAAATCTAACTAAAACATTAATAATTTTATGTTAAATTAATTATTAGTATTATTTTTAATAGAGTAATGGCATAATATATGCATTTATAGACTACTAGTAAACACTTCTAATCATATTTATATGTATTTTATAATGCTTTGATATAAAAGCATTTATTCATCTCAACCTTCAATCTATTCCCACACTAGAAGTGCGAGTAGTGACGAAGTATTTGCCTAATAATTAAATATAGTGATAATATTCAATATAATTTAATAAAATATAATAATTAATTATAGTGATAATATTAATATAATTTAGTAAAGTATAATCAATTTTATTAAAAAAAAATTAATAATAATAATAATAATAATAATAATAATAATAATAATAATAATAGAGTTCTAAACTATAAACTAATTTTATTAAATTTACTAAGGATAATTATTTAATATAAAATTTGTATAATGGATAATAATATATATTTTTAATTATAATATAATAGTTGTTTTTATTTTGTAGAACATTTTTTTGATATATTGGATGAGGTGAAAAGAAAAATGACATAGTAAATAAGAAATGTTTTAAAATGATGAGTATAAATTAAACAATGTAAGTTTGCTAAATATGGAGTATTGAAATTGCAATGGACATAGTGCTCCGTGTGTATAAGACCCCAAATTTATTAGCCAATGAACATGAAGAAAAATAATTTTGATGTAACTTAAATATTCCAATAGTATAGCCTAATGGCAAATACTAATAAAGATTAACTCACAAGGAATGTCCTTAAAGTAATGGTATAAAAGATACACTTGTAATTTATTAGAAAATACCCTTAATTTAGTTTGTATTCCTTATATTCGTATTATTTAAATGGCTATCATCTTTCATCAAATTCCATAACTTCATATTTCAATGTTGTAATTTTGTTATAATCTTATTGTTTTTAATTTATGAAGTAAGAGAATTTTCAACTTCCACATTAGCTTCACTACCACACATTCAATAAAAATTTAGTGCAAAAAAAGAAAATTTAGATTAGCTACTACAATTAATTTATTGTAAAAATAATTATTTTTTAAAATAAACATTTAACTTTCAAATAATTTTCACACCAAATCTAAGAGTAAACATCTTTACTAGAAGATATTTATGTTATAGTATAGAGATTAGTCTAAATTATATTGGAGTAACTCTCTACATACTTGCTGATATTTTGTAAGTTGGATCATAATATTGGAAAAAAATTCTTAATATTCTACTAAACTTTATAGGACTTGGATAAACTTGGCATGACTATTATTTCCTTTAAAACTATGTTAGAGTTGAAATTAAGGAAAAATTCATAAAGACTATGATGTTGTAACACAATACAAGATTGTGATGTGTAAAATATATACCTTTATAATTCTAGAAAGACCAAACTAATAAATGACATTTTGTTGCACTAAGCTATAATCTTTAAAGGTTTTAAAAACAATTTATTAACAGCACACCCTTTCTCTCGATACCTTATAACAACAGTATTGTTTGACATTCCAAAGAAGATTCTAAATAATTTGATGTACTCACTCCAAAATTTACAAAAGTTTGAATAACGGCTGAAAACTTATGTAATATTATTTGTACTAATAATCTTTTTACTTTTAATAATCAAATTTAGATTTACGAAAACATAAGAACAAATAAATTAATTTAATACTTTTTAGATTAATTTTGTATAGAGAAAGAGAAGGGAGACTATAAATAAGACCTATAAATATCATTTTAAAGACAAAATAGACAAATATATGTTTTCCATTCTCTCTCTATATAACGGTGCAGGCTTGCTGAGATGTGGGAAGAGCTGCAGGCTACGCTGGGTGAATTATTTGCAACCCAATATAAAGCGAGGAAAGTTTTCATCTTCTGAAGAAGAAATAATATTATTCTACCATGATAAGATTGGGAACAAGTAAATACCAAGTTGCTCCTATAATAATTATACAAAGCCTCTATTGATTTTGGACGTTAGCATCATAGGAAATTTTTTTTTTACATAGATGTTTTCTCTTGGTGTTCTGCAATTCTAATTTATCTATGTACAAACATCCTATTAGTAAACTGTTTTAAAATTGATTTTTTTTGTTTAGGTGATCGGAAATAGCGAAGCAATTGCCAGGACGGACAGACAATGATATTAAAAATCACTGGAATACCCGTCTGAAGAGAAGATCAAAAGAAAGCATAATTAAAAATCCATATTCTGATGCACTGTCTCTATATTTTGCCTCTCTTGAGGTCGAAGCAAGTCGAAGCAAGAATAGGACGAATTTTGATGAACCTTTGTGCTTCTGGCAATAATCACCAGGGCAATAATTTTTTAAGGTCTGCATTTAAAGGCAGTGAGATAGTAGCAAGGCCTATGGCGTCAAATTTTTCGGTTCAAAAACTGGATGAACAGCTGCCACCAGATAATGCTCAAAAATTATTTAAAGATTTTATCCAAGATAACGACCTGGCATCATTATCAACAGGCATTAGTGGTGAAACTCTTAATCAAACAGGCAATAATAACTTTTTGCCAAGAGAATATGAATCTGATTCTCTTCTCGCTTTGGTATCAAGTTCGTACAATGGATATGGTGAAGAAGCCTCAGACATCTCATCTACTCGTCTGGTAAATAATGACGTCTATGCAGGAATAATTTTACAGGACATTACAGAATTTTCAAATAATTCCAAGGAAACAACAGAAAGTAGAGCATCTGATGATTTCATGAATACAGATGACGACACAAATTACTGGAGACGGATTCTAAATCAATAATAGACCTATGGAAATTTAGTATATCATCAGACACCATTGATAGATTTATTTCATTTGATTTATACACCGTATTACTATGACCATGAACAATAATTTTATTTTTCTTTATGTATTTGATTCCCAGTGGCATGCATTGTAATTAGTGTGCAGTGATTGTTTGTGGGGAAGTGGATGTTTAGTTATAGCATCTACCAGGAGATTGGTGGCTTTCTCAAAATGTACATAAACAATTAGTTTGAGGATTGTGTATATGATTTCTATTTGAAAAAAACAATTATATTTTTCTGTTTTTTATTTTCCATATCTACAACTCAGATACTGTTTATGCATGAGTATCTATTTGAACAAAAAAATAAAACAAAAACACGAGTTGTAGTACATGAAAAGTCTCTAATGATTGTTATAAAGGGAAAAGCTCTAGGACTTTTATCTTTTTTATTTAGCATTATTTTTTTACTACTTAATAATGTCAGTTATGTTTATAATGGTTTGATAAATCAAAAAGTCACAAACAAAATAAAAATAAAATACTTCTCGTCTTAATAGATTCTATTTAGACTTTTTTAAACATATTTCACAATTTATCACCTAAAATATCTTCGATATAAATTTTTATACTCTTCAACTTTATTCAACTTTTATCCAAAGGTACTAATCTATTCCAAAGAATATTGATTACCAAATATAGAATATTTATGATTATCGTATTATATTATATTTATTGTACAAAACATATTACCATAGATCATACATGGAGGAGTACATTTGTAATACTATCACACCTAGACTAGAATTGTGTTTAATTATGATTTGTATACCAGTCCTACCAATAGTCCTACTCTTCCAGCATTTCTTTACTAAATTGATTATGTTAATCTCACTCAATCCTTTCCATAAGAATTTGTAATATGTTCAGTAAAAATTGTGTTTAATTAAGATTTTTATATCAGCTCTACCAATAGTCCTATATTTCCAACATTTTTTTACTAAAGTGATTCAGTTAACCTCACTCAATCATTTCCATAAGAATTTCTTAATATGTTCATCAATGTAGGATGAAGTTATACAAAAGTGAATTAGGAAAAAATATAATTTATAAAACTAAATGCTTTTGTGAGGGACCTTTCTTATATGATTTTAATGTCAATGCTTATAAAATAATTTTGGAATATTGAGTTTGACTTTGTATCTTTTTATACTAGTATTGAATACTATTAAGCTAGGTATATTGGTTGGGACCTTGTTTTCTCTTAAGCTTTAAGCTTCGATTGGAACATGCAATTTCTGGAGTGGAAAAGGATTTTCATGGTTCAATTGAGTAGCAATTATATTAACAATATTTAGTGAAAATACTCTTTGATTAATGTTGTTCTCAATTAAGAGCAGAAATTGTATTTATTTTTCCTATGATCATAGGTAAGAGAACTTCTTATAGGTTTAATATGTAGAGGTTATCTCTAACTACTTGTAGCAACATATAATATTAATTTTTTCTATATGCTTATAGTTTAGTGTTTTAGATAGTTTTTAAATCCTTTTTATGTGCTCTTATTGTACTTAAGATTTGATGTTTTATTTCACATTCATGACTTCTCTCTTCTCTCTTCTAGTTTTCATCATAATATTTTGTTGATGTTTTTACAATTCTCATTATGGCGACACATTCCAACAAGTAGAAAAACTTTTCTATATATGTATGATTTAAAAATGCCTTATGCATATATCCATTGTGATCTATATATTTTATTATGTGTGATCTACACTTTGATACCATGTAGATTTGACCATCACACCAAAAGACATGCTAGTTGTCACATCCCTCTTAACTAAACCCAAAGTTAATGACAGTAAACTATATATTGCATGCGATTTGCATGGCAAAATATGTGGAATTGTATTTATGGTTAAGTGGAGCTGGAGTTTTAAATTAAATGGACGGCATTTAGAGAGGGAGTGGCTGACGAAAGTTTTGGGGAGAAAGACTCAGTGCTTAGTTAATTGGGAGTTTGAAAAGAAGCATAGAGAGGGAAGAGGAACAAAGAGAAAAGGAAGGGAAGGGAGTTGAAAAGGGAAGAAAATGATTTTTAAGAAAGGAAGGAGACCGTAGATAAAAAAGAAAGCAGCATGGAGATTGAGAATAGGAGAGCGAGAGGAAGTAAGAAAAAAATAAAGGAAGGCAATTTGGGGTTAAAGAAAAATGATAGCATTCAATAAAGGGAACAAAGAAAAGAAGTCGTAAGGAGAGCAATTTGTCGTGTGGGAGTGTAAAGAAGTGATTCAGTGTGTGGGTAGTGGAAGGAGTAGAGTTAAAAGAATAAAAATGATAGGATTTTAAAAAGAAAAGTTCCATAATTCACCATAGTTATCAGGTAATATCAGTGATTTACAAGTTCAAAAATTCTTATCTTTTTACTTATTTATAGACAATGTATACATGTTAGGAATGAGTTTTTTTTTTACATGTGAAGAAACCGTAGAAAAGAAATACAAGTTTACAAAACAATAAAATGTGACTCAGAGACAGACCAATAAGGAAGGATGATTTCTTGAGAGAATAGGATAGAAATTTATCAGCAGTGAAACAAAAATATCAGCAGTGTTATTTTGATAGAAAATTTATCAGCAGTTTTATTTTAGCAAATACTGTTGCCTAGATAAAATACCTCTTAAAAGCTTTGAGCATTAGCCACATGTAGATCAATTGGGTAGAGATAGATAGACTTTGTTTTCTTATAAATAGAATTCTTCCATTTTCTATAGATAAGACCGAAATTTCTTTTCATTATTTTCAAGCTTATATATATTTATAAGATTAAGATCTATATAAGCTTGGTATAACCAGTAGTCTATACATATACTATTTTAATACTCACTAGTTGACTGCGAGATTTCTAGATTACCCATGTATGCTCACATCTTGCAAGTTAGCACCATGTTGGCATATGACTTGATAGTGAGAAAGAAATAGTAAACTGGGTACAAGTTGCTAGGAATAGAATCATGGACCATTGAAGTATCTTATTGAAGTAAATCAACCAAATTATAAAATTTGATGCTATGTGAGGATGTAAACCTTCTAAGAATGATTTCAAACCTTCAGGAATTAGGGATTAGATATTATCATCGAAAGGAAGAATCTTTAGGTATTCATGGTATTGTAGCATAGTGATCTTTAAGAATTTTAATATGTTTTAGAATTAGAAAACACTATCATTTTGATATATCATAAGGGTTTGACAAAGAATTTTCATTTTATATTAGAAGGGTGTGTGATCGTTTATATTTTGATACAAATATCCATGAGATTTTGGTAATAAGAATGACCTAAGTTATGATGATTGCTTTTGTGCAAATAACTTAGGGGTTTCTTTATGTCATTACTTTTTGTTTAAATTTGAATCATGTATTTCTCTTAATAAATATCCTAATTATAAAGCCGGATGTAATCAATAAGGTGTAAGATATCATTAGCACCTCCCAAGGTTTCTCATTTTTTTGATGTCATGTTTAAAGATATGAATGTTCACTTATTCTTGAGTGTGTTTAGTGGTTGGCGTAAAGTTAAGTTACACCTATTATATAAATAAAAGAGATGAAAGTCAAATCTTAATGAGTACAAATGAGAGGGAAGCTTAGACTTGTGAATTTCTTAGATTTATATACATTTTGTACCTTTTATTCATCCGATATATGTTTATACTTTCTGAATATGTTGAATTTTTATTAATACCTTGAAGTGATGTATATATTTTTTTCCTATTTATGCATTCTTTAGTTTCTCCATGAGCTATTATGAAACCAAGTTATACTTACCATCGAACTGGATAGATATTGGTGAAACTTTGAACTTGACATGTTGTGATAGTTAATGGAAGAATTTTTACTTAAGTTCTTTATGTATGTGGAATACACCCATGAAACATGTTGTACTATGCATTAAGTAAGAATCTTTCACAATAATATCCATATTTGTGAAATGAGATCAATTATCATTTAGAAATGTTTTTGGAAGTGCATGATGTGGTTATTGTAATTTGAATAAGGATGGTCTTGTCACAAAATTCCATTACTTCAGTTAGTTTTACTTTGTTAGACTATTTCTAGCGGGACTAGGTATCTTTCATGTAAGGAAATATTCTGGGGAAGTATAACTGCTTCCTGGTAGGGTGGAAACGCACTCCCACAATATTCTCGCCCCAATGTTTGTGTGTAGCAGGTCTCTGGAGCTCCTGTCAGGAAGGTCATCATGTATAGCATGTTATGGTTCTTTATATCGACCATTGGTCTATCATATTGATATTTTCTCTCTTATGTCAAACAATCGATGACTCTTGTAAATATATGTTTCGTTATAAGATAAGTTCTTGTGTTTGTAGCACTTTTCCAGTTTGGTCAAAGTCTCTCTTTTATTTTTTTTATTTCGAAAAGTTGGTCAAATTCTATTAATGTCTTTAATATTTTATGACATGTGATGTATTGGGTGTTTTCGACAGCTGGTCGACACTTTTCTTTTTTATGGACTCATGTGTCGCATAATCTTGTTTGACAATTTTTGGTCAAACCTAGTTTCCTTTCTTTGAATTTAAGGAAAATCATTTGTTTTTATCGACTTGTACATTCAACGTTTGACTTAGTTGACCGACTCTTTTCTTTTCTGGATATTGCTGATGTGGTACAACTTGTCGAGAGTTCAGTTCTTACATATGGTATCAGAGCTCTGGGTTCCACTCTAGGGCCTTGAGCTCACTATGCTTAGTTGTGACATGTCAGTCAAGTATGCTTGGACTATGAATGTAAGTGTTAGTTCCTTGGGTAGATAGTTGAGTCTCCCAGATGTGGTTACTCCTGATAGGATAGGAAAGGATGTCTCTTTCTTTGATTTATAGAAGTGGATAAAGTCACTTTTAGGACCTTATCTCTTTTGTGTTTGAGGCTACTTATTTGTTATTGCTTGCTCTTAAACTGTAAAGAGGTAATATTCTTGAAATAATTGGTAAAATGTGTACCTCAAATTAATGTGATTACATTTCTATATGAAATTGAATAAATTATAATGAGTGCAAAGTTGTGAAATGTATTGGGTGTGAGTGATGCACTTAAGTTAAATGTCTATTTTCTTTGTGTGTGAGAAGAAAGAAAGAAGGTAAATCTCTTTGATTTAATTGTATAATTAACTAATGATTAACTTTTAGAGTAGGATATGAGTGAAATGATCCTATCATGTTATGTATGAAAAGAAAATAATTTGAAAGTTAGTAACTGCATTTGCATGTTTCGTCTTGCATTTAGAATTGCATGAGACTAAGGAAGGAAAAGTTGAAAGATTTAAAAAGGTTATGTTATATGAACCAATAGAATGTACCATTACATAGTGAAGTAATCTATGAGATAAATGTTTTCCGGATGTATGGTCATGTTCTTTGGCACACCTTGGATGCAAGGTGTTGTGTAGCTTCTACTCCCTCTTTGAGGCTAGTGAAGTCACTCTGTATATGTGAATTGGATTTCATTTGGTTACGTGATTATAGACTTGGAAAGTGATGAAGGACTAGCTTAAATTTTTAAAGCTTTCTTGTCACTGTCTAGCCACCAAATATTGTGTAGCTATCAAATATGGCTATTATTCACATTTATTTCCATTGATTTTACACATCTTTTTTATTTTGAGTTGAAATTTGTGAACTTTGATTTTGAGTTTTCTTATGACCTGGAGATGGCTAGGATGTGTGTTTTATGTTGCTAGTCCTATGATGTGAAATGATGTTCTATATCATGTTCAGTGTGGAACATTGATAGAATGTGTATGGGAGTAGATTGCGAAGAACATCCCTTTCTTATTATTGCAATCATATTTTGTTTGAAATATGTTTTATCAATTATAAAATGTTGAAGAACATTAGAATGAACATGGTTGTAAACAGTAGATATGCATTGCATGAAATAATAGACTTTGATCTATATGAATTTGATGTTAGTTTTTTATGCTATAAGGAGCATTGCATGGATATCATTGGGATGATAGAATCCATGAAAAAAAAATTACAATTTATGACTCTAATATGATATTACTAGCACCTGGGTAATGATGTATGAGACGTTGTGTGAAATTATACTTGAGGTGTTTTACCTTGATGTTCGACGAGTAGGTCAACATTTCTTGATGATAGAGGAATAGAATTATTTTTGTAATATACACTATGGGTGTTCTTGACCGAATGGTCAACACCTCCTAATTCTTATATATTAGGTTTTATTTGATCATATGGTTCAAAATATGTGATTGCCTATGATGTATGTGATTGTTGATGATGAAAGGCATGATTTTTGAATACTTGACTTGTTGTGTGATTTCCACATATCTTATTGGTACACTATTGTATGAAAAGGAAATATATGATATGCATGATTTGCATTATTTTACTTAATATATGAGAGAATTGGAAAGCTTACCTTCTGGTGATGGGTGGGAATATGGACGAAACAGGGAAGGGTAGAAGTGATATTTCCTTTTTCACTCAACCTGCCAGTAGAAGTCTGGTACTAAAATACTTTGGCCAAAGCTATGTAACACATGTTTCCTTAAATGTGTAAGCCTGTGTTTCATCTCCCTGCCACATCCATGATTAGATCTACTTGTGGAAAGTAGTTAGTTCTACTTGTGGAAAGTAGTATGTTTCATGGTTGCACCAGATACCCCCTACCTTTTGTATTTTTATAGGCTTCAGGGTTGGGAATTTATCATGGAGGTAGAATCCCAAGAAAGTGTAAGGCTTTGTGGTTGGGTAGAAAAGTGCCCTGAACCACACTCCCGTCTCAAGATTTGCATATGGACAGTGTCCAATGGCTTAGGAGACTGGAGAAAGCAGATGGATTTTTGGTCTATTAGTCTATAGCGATTGACCAACTATGACTATGGAATTGACATTGGAGAAATTTTTAGCATGTTTTTCTTATGTCACATTTTATTGGATTTTTGGGCGATTAGTCTATAGCGATTGACCAACTATGACTATGGAATCGACATTGGAGAAATATTTAGCATATTTTTCTTGTGTGATATTTTATTGGATTTTTGGTTGATTAGTTTATAAGTGATTAACCGACTATGACTATGGAATCGACATTGGAGAAATTTTAGCATGTTTTGCTTATGTGACATTTTATTGGATTAGTTTCAGTCTTTACATTGTATTTTTCAAATGACACTTATGTATCTTGTTACCTAATTGACCCTAAAGATCTTTCTCTTGATGTATGACATACTTGTATTTAATTTTATGTAATAATGAATTATCATGATGGATTAGAATGTCTATGCCAAAATCAAGCATAGTTACATTACACAGCAAAAAATTAGAAAGTATTTTGGTTGACTCACATTTGTTTTGGAAATGAAGACATATTTCTTATGATGAAATGAGTTAAGATTTTATTTTGAAATATTATTGTGATGAGATGGGCATGAGGGCCTAGGTCACAAAAATGGAAAAATGGATCCACTAACCTTTACAGGTGAATTGCATGTATGTATAGATAAATTTTCTTACTTAGTGAGGTACCATGTGTTACAGGGTAAATATTAATAATCTACTTACTTATGATCAAGTTGTGAACTAGAGCTTATTTTAATTGAAATTTTGCAAATGATTATTTTTACTCTTGAATATAAAGTATCAACACTTTTCTTCTGTGAAGTATTGACATTATGATTGGGCTAACAATATTGTGAGTGAATATATATAAGTGTGTACCAGGAATGTGGATAAAAGGTACTTAGTAATGTGCTCAATTCATTATGATGTCACGGTATGGTAAAATTAACACAAGTATGTATGTGCTTTGTTTCTATTTTAAAGGTATTATGTAAGTAATTTCTGAAAAGAATTGAGATAAGGGAATGTTAGATTTATATTTTGATTATGATAATAACATGGACTGATGCTTTTATGTTTTTCCTGTGTATATAATAGATGGAATGACATATCAAGAGGGAGGGGGAATATTGTCAGAGAGAGGTAATCTAACCTTTTAAAACTGTAAGGTGGTAATGGAATTCACACACTCACTTATAATTTTTCTTCGAGATGATTACTTGATGCTTGTACATGTTTACTTTACCATGTGCTTGTTTTCAATGTGCATCTACACTACCTTTGAGAATTATTTTTATTGAATATGTGTGTTACTTCTACTAAAATAATTACGATTTCAGAGGATGGAATCAATTAAGAAATGTTAAATTCTAGTTTTTAGTTTTAGTAAGAAATGTTATCTTCTGGTTACACACTTTTGTATTGTCTTAAATACTTGTTAATGAAGGTAATTATTATGTGATTCTTGTATCTTAAATCTTGATGGTTTAAGAAGTGAATTAACTGAAACATTGAGGACAATGTATTTTCTAAGGGGGGAAGGATGTCACATCCCTCTTAACTGAACCCAAAGTTAACGACATAAAACTATATGTTTCATGTGGTTTGCATGGTGAAATATGTTGAATTGTATTTATGGTTAAGTGGAGCTGGAGTTTTAAATTAAATGGATGATAGTTATAGAGGGAGTGGTGGACAAAAATTTTGGGGAGAAAGAGTCAGCGATCAGTTAATTGGGAGTTTGAAAAGAAGCATAGAAAGGGACGAGGAACAAAGAGAAAAGGAAGGGAAGGGAGTTGAAAAGGGAAGAAAATGATTTTGAAGAAAAGAAGGAGACCGTAGATAAAAAAGAAGGCAGTGTGGAGATTGGGAATAGGAGAGCGAGAGGAAGTAAGAAAAAACCAAAGGAAGGCAATTTGGGGTTAAAGAAAAATGATAGCATTCAATAAAGGGAACAAAGAAAAGAAGTCGTAGGAAGGAGATGAATTTGTGGCGTGGGTGTGTAAAGAAGTGATTCAACATGTGGGCAGTGGAAGGAGTAGAGTTAAAAGAGTGAAAGTGATAAGATTTTAAAAAGAAAAGTTCCATAATTCACTATAGTTAGCAGGCAATATCAGTGATTTATAGGTTCCAAAATTCTTATCTTTTTGCTTATTTATACAGAATGTATACATGTTAGGAATGAGTTATTATTTTTACATGTGAAGAAACTATAGAAAAGAAATACAAGTTTACAAAACAATAAAATGTGACTCAGAGACAGACCAATAAGGAAGGATGATTTCTTGAGAGAATAGGATAGAAATTTATTAGCAGTGAAACAAAAATATCAGCAGTGTTATTTTGATAGAAAATTTATCAGCAGTTTTGTTTTAGCAAATACTTTTGCCTGGATAAAATACCTCTTACAATTTTTTAGCATTATCCACATGTAGATCAATTGGGTAGAGATAGATAGACTTTGTTTTCTTATAAATAGAATTCTTCCATTTTTTGCTAATAAGACTGAAATTTCTTTTCATTATTTTTAAGCTTATATATTCATAGGTTTAATATCTATATAAGCTCAAGGTATAACCAGTAGTCTATACATGTGCTATTGTAATACTCACTAGTTGACTGTGAGATTTCTAGATTACCCATGTCTGCTCACATCTTGCAAGTTAGCACCATGTTGGCATATGACTTGATAGTGAGAAAGAAATAGTAAACTCGGTACAAGTTGCTATGAATAGAATCACAGACCATTGAAGTATCTTATTGAAGTAAATCAACCAAATTATAAAATTTGATGCTATGTGAGGATGTAAACCTTCTAATAATGATTTGAAACCTTGGGGAATCAGGTATTAGATATTATCATCGAAAGGAAGAATCTTTAGGTATTCATGGTATTGTAGCATAGTGATCTTTAAGAATTTTAATACGTTTGGGAATTAGAAAACAATATCATTTTGATATATCGATTTATATTAGAATGGTGTGTGATTGCTTATATTTTGATACAAATATCCATGAGATTTTGGTAATAAGAATGACCTAAGTTATGATGATTGATTTTGTGCAAATAACTTAGGGGTTTCTTTATGTAATTACTTTTTGTTTAAATTTGAATCGTGTATTTCTCTTAATAAATATCCTAATTATAAAGCCAGATGTAATGAATAAGGTGTAAGATATCATAGCACCTCCCATGGTTTTTATTTTTTTTTTATTTTTTTTTTTCATGGTTTTGATTAAAAAAGCAGCCAAGACAAGGGGTCTGACCCAAACAGTGATAGCCAACATAAGAAGTGCAGAATACCAGCAGAAAAATAGAACAGTATAGGGGTTAAAAAACCCTCACCCAATAGCATTTTCAACATTAATAACTAGAAAATAAAACTAACAGGCCCCAACTCCACCATGGAGAGGGTAACCAGTCTGCACTCCCTAATAGACCCCATCTTCACCTTGAAGCTGGTAACCAGTCTGTGAAAGTAAGTCTCCAAGTAATTAACATTAAAGTAGGAATTATGACTAATAGTAGAGAAGGAATTAAATATAAACCAGTAGCAAGAGTAATCCTTAACAGATCCCAGCTTCACCTTGAAGCTGGTAACCAGTTTGTGGAAGTAAGTTTCAAAGTAATTAACATAGAAGTAGGAATTACTTTTAACAGTAAGGGAATTAAGTCTAAACCCAACGTAAAATTTCATCACAATCACAACAAGGCCCTCAATGGCTAGCCAACATAAATCACTAACAAAACAAAGCATGAAAATGGGAGAAGGTTAATTGGGGTTTTTACCCCCATTGTCCAGCAATAGATTAAGCCAATCCTCTGCAAAGAATTGGAACAGCTTCTCATTCTTATGTTCTTCCTCCTAGGTAGAACCTTTTCCAAATGCAAAAGAAAGAGAGTGGTAGCCACTGAGGGCATAACCTTTACCACGAACCCAACAACCTTGTTGAAGCTTTCACCCAAATTTTTTTTGTTTCCTCCTTGACCTGCCTCAGATCCATTTTAGAAACTGAGTCCAGGGAGGAAGCCTGAAGAGTTTTAACATCCTTCTGGGTTTGGGCTATTTCATTCCCCATGGTCTGAAGAATCTCAATCACCATTTCCTTAACCTTCAGGGTCTCAATTTTGGTTTTCTCCTCCCCCTTGGGTTCCTCCGCCATCACCTAGGGGTTTAGAGAGACCGGGGATGTGTTCTGTGAGTCCGCAGTCTTATCTTTGAACAAATTCTTCTTGGAAAGGTCCATGGTGGCCATAGTGAAGCTAGCCAAGAATTGGAGAGAGTTGTGGCTCTTCTTATCCCCATCCATATCTTGAAGGTCTTTGCTTTTTTCTTTCTCCTTGATCTTTCTTTTCTTCCCCTTTTTAGTGTTTCCACTGGTGCTAATTTTTTAAACCTCCTCCTTCTCTAACTCTTCTGCTTCCTCCTCATCTTCAATGTACCATTTCCTAACTTCTTTCTACTTGAATTAGGTTTTAGAAATTCCATGGGACCTCCTTCTGCTCTTATTATCTTTCTCATCCTCCTCAGAGTCAATAGTAATTTGGGTGCCACCTGTGGACCCCGCATTTACCTTCTTAGTTTTTTTGGGGGTTTTGGAGGAAGACGAGGGGTTAGAAGCGCCCGTCGCCTCCATAGGGCCCTTTGGCATGGTAATACCCTATAAAGACACAATTCTGGGGGGACACAGGGCAAGGTGGAAATTATAAAGGCGGAGGATAAGCCCTTGGTGGAGGATGCAATAATTTTTCTTGGCTTTTAACTTTTCTCTCACATCAAAAATCATGGTTTCAAGAGAGTGAAGAAGGTAAAAAGAGAAGGATATAGTATCATTGTACCCGAAGTGATTAAGCAGGGGAAAGTGGTAGTTGTAGCAAGTGCTGAAACAATCTTCCTAGGTAATGTACTTCATGAGAATGAGGCAGACATCATTCCATGGTCTAGGAAGCTCCTCCCTTTTAAATCCTCCATGGATTGGAACCAGAACCTCCATTTTCTTGAAGAATCTTGCCTTTCCAGAGTCGTTGTGGCTCTTCGTAATCTTCTTCCACTTTTTCCCCTCTGTGGAAAGCCCTGTAGCCTGGGCTATAACTTCTTTTCTTACCTTGAAGGTAATGCCATTAATAGTAACTTTGTGATCAGTCCAAGTTTTAACCAGATACATGGAGATAATTTCATCACATCCTCCCATAGCTTCCATGTAGGTGTAAAACCCACCTTCCTTTAGATAGGTTACCGCACACTGGTTTTTGAGAAAATCTGCCTCAATCCTAGGGGGTTCCACCCTCACCATATCATTACCCATATCAGAGATATTCTTAGGATTAACCTCAATCTATATCTCCACCGACATACCACCCTTCAATTCTACACCCAACACTCTCAGAACCAGAGTCTTGTGGAAGCTACCAACACAAAACCAGAGGCCGGAAATAAACAGGACAAAAAATCAGTTGGGACTAAAATCTAGCTTTTTAATGAAATGACAAGTACCAGTCACAAGGTTAGCCAGAGTGATTGCAAAATTTTTGTGTATCCTCAAATGATTTCCTTTCCCATAATTAATGCACCACTTAAGCTCATATGTCTTTTCAAGCACACTCGGCCTCGTGTTATTCTCTGCATCAGTTTCAAATTTGAAAAAGCTCATACTTTTTCCTAAATTGGAGTTAATAGCCCATCTTTCTAGACTTCTAAAAACATTTAAAACCTTTCCCATCACTTTTTGAAAATTTGAATTCCGCCCAATGCTCATGATTCTATCCACCACCTCTCCCGTCCAATCAAAGTCAATCTTGTACTTCATAGGTTAAATATTTTCTTTTTTGACAAGCAAGGCAGTTTTCTTGGAAAGGGAGCCCAGGTTTCTCCAGCATCTAAGACCTTGTTGATTAAGCCCCGTGGCTACTAGCATGTTAGCCACTGCATTTCCCTCCTAAAAAATGTGTTGTAATTTAAACTCATTGAATCTGGGGAGCAACGACCAGATGTCCTGCAACAGATTAGACAACCTCCAACCAGATTTAAAGTGTCCTTTAACCATCTCAATAATGATTTTGGAGTCCCCCTCTATGACCAGTCTTTTAACTCCCAAGGTAACCGCCACCTTTAGGCCCTATAAGAGGGCATAGATTTTTGCCATGTTATTTAACCCCAATCCAAGGTTTATCACATAAGTAATGATCATCTTGCCATTTTTGTCACGTAAGATACCTCCACGCACAGTAAATGCATCGGAGGCAGCTTCGTCAAAGTTCAATTTGGTGAAATTTTCCTCAGGGGGGGACCATTTGGTATTCCATCTCACCAAAGCCTTGGAGCAGTCAAAGTCATAGAAGGAGGGAGGTAGTTGCCAATCCTTAGCAATCAAACAGTTAAAACTCTTGGGGGGAGGGGGGGTTTCTAGTGGCAGGTAGAAAGGTTGTCCTTCAATAGATTCATAGCACATCGTGCCATCCTATCAACATATTTTTCCTCCCCTCTAAAAATCCAGTTGTTCCTTTCCTTCCAAAGGCTCTAACAGATATGCAGGGTTAACAACCTCCAAAGGGTGTTGATAAGGGGGTGCTTCGTGAGGTTTCCCCAGTTGCATACGAATTGGCCCAAATCCTCCATGAAGAACCAATTCAGCCTCATAATACTCATATTGTTTGTCCAGACCCGAGTCGCATAAGGACAGTGAATGAGAATGTGGTTGATAGACTTTGTATGAGTTTTATGTCATGTTTAAAGATATGAATGTTCACTTATTCTTGACTATTTTTAGTGGTTGGGGTAAAGTTGAGTTACTCCTATTATTCAAATAAAAGAGATGAAAGTCAAATCATAATGAGTAGAAATGAGAGGGAATCTTAGACTTGTGAATTTCTTAGATTTATATACATGTTGTACCTATTATTCATCTGATATATGTTTATACTTTCTGAATATGTTGAATTTTCATTAATACCTTGAAGTGATGTATATATTTTTACCTATTTATGCATTCTTTAGTTTCTCCATGAGCTATTATGAAACCAAGTTATACTTACCATTGAACAAGATAGATATTGGTGAAACTTTGAACTTGACATGTTGTGATAGTTAAGGGAAGAATTTTTACTTAAGTTCTTTATGTATGTGGAATACACCCATGAAACATGTTGTACTATGCATTAAGTAAGAATCTTGCACAATATTATTCATATTTGTGAAATGAGATCAGTTATCATTTAGAAATGCTTTTGGAAGTGCATGATGTGGTTATTGTAATTTGAATAAGGATCTTCTTGTCACACAATTCCATTACTTCAGTCAGTTTTACTTTGTTAGACTATTTCTAGCTAAGCTGGGTATCTTTCATGTTAGGAAAGATTTCAAGGAAGTATAACTGCTTCGTGGTAGGGTGGAAACGCACTCCCACAATATTCTCGCCATGATATTGGTTTTTAGTAGGTCTATGGAGCTCTTGTTAGGAAGGTCATCATGTATAGCATGTTATGGTTCTTTATATTAACCATTGGTCTATTGTATTGATATTTTCTCTCTTATGTCAGATAGTCGATGACTTTGTAAATCTATGTTTCCTTGTAAGATAATTTCTTGTGTTTGTAGCACTTCAACAGTTTGGTCGAAGTCTCTCTTTTATTTTTTTTATTTCAACAATTTGGTCAAATTTTGTTAATGTCTTTAATATTTTATGACATGTGATGTATTGGGTGTTTTCGATAGCTGTTCGACACTCTTCTTTGTTATGGACTCCTGTGTCGCATAATTTGTTTGACAATTTTTGGTCAAACCTTGTTTTCTTTCTTTGAATTTAAGGAAAATAATTTTTTTTGTTGACTTGTACATTTGACATGTGACTTACTTGACCCACTCTTTTTTTGTGGATATTGCCAATGGGGCACAAGTTGTCGAGAGTTCAATTCTTACACTAGTGGTGGGGATGGTCAAGAAGGATCTCATCATGGATATAGTCACTATGCCAACACCATAGACCTTTCTTCACTTCTCATTACAATATGAACCTCACACCACATCTTCTACACAATACAAACATTTTAGAATTTCAATCTAATCATAGTAGGAGGTTCGCTATAAGCTATCTATATATACTATAGGGTTTCTCAAACCATCCCTCACCAAACGCTAAATTAAATCATATTTTTTCTTAATACACAAGAGTCCTCAGGGATCATTAGTTATTAGATACTACTCAAGCGATATGCTTGGCTGTTTAGGAGAAATCTTATCGAGCTCTGCTTTATCTACAACATTTAAATGATGAGAAGTGACATCCTGTTATATAGTATCATTTAGTCATGTCTAGTTACTCTATTTATTTTATTTTATCTTCATTGGAGGGTTGGTGGGAATTTGAATTTTTATTTACACATTCCGCTTACTATGCATGGAGACTTGGCCAATGTCCAACATACAGTACGAAGTTGGAAAAGAGTTAACAACCCACGATAATTCTTGGCATGGATGTTGGAAAGATTAAATGTATTATTAGTTTATGTTTAGCAATACTTAATTTAAACATTTTCTAAGCAGTGGTCAAATAGTCATTGAATTGTTCATGGTGTTGAGTGACTTTTATTCAGGAGATATGAAAGGTGTGGTAAGCATCAAAGAAAAATAGTGAGTATGAGTAATAAGCATCCTTTTAATATGGATTTTTAACCGATTCGATATTGATTAAATTATCTATCAATTTCAAATTAGTTGTGATTAAATCTAATACAGATATCTAAATCTATTACATATATCTAAATCTAATAAAGATATCTAAAGATGGGAGAGTAGAAACATGACCAGTTCATTCAACGAGATTTAGGCTCATATTAGATATTGTTAATATTAATGTTGTTTATTGGATGTGGAAAAATAGATGTGGATATGGTGTTTATTTTTTTTCAAAAACCTAATATTTTGAAATGAATGAATTTATTTAACTCATTATATATAATAATTCCTCAATTGAATTCTAAAATTATTGTCAAATTGGTTATGTCACTAGTATGAGCCTCAACAACAAACAAAAGAAATATTTTTTTCAAAAAAAAAGAACCAAGTGAACCTAGTTATCCTCAACTAATTAAATTGTTATCCTTGGCATGTAGTAGCAAGAATATTCACCTTCTTTGGCATTGATTAATTATGAAGATATTGTTAATATTTTTTTCTAAATTAGGTCTCATCTTGATGCAAAAACTATTTAGGAGGTAAAGATGAGTAAGGACTTGGTACAATTTTGAAAGTCATTATCCCAACACATGGATTCTAAAACTTCCCATATTACCTTCCCTAATCACAAAAAAGAAAGAACATGGAATGAGAAGATAGTTATACAAAAAAATCTTAAGTTCTATTTTAGGAGCAATGATTTAATATGGAATAAAACCAAGATGGAAATCTTCTTTAATGCTTTGATGGGTAGGTGTTTAAATGTCAAATATTTGTAGAGTGATACAAATTCAACGTGTCTTGAACATATTTATTTATTGGTATACAAATTGAGACACCCCCATGTATTTTTATTAATCTTTGTGAGGTGTTGAAAACTTTCAATTGGATTACAACCATAACATTGTGCAATCTTTTGTTAAAACTGGTTTGATTACTAAGAGGGGAGGGGTGACTCAGTAATCTACAAATTCACCTAATTCAACTTCTTCAAACTCTATGTACACCAAAACATTCAATATGAACTATCATAAGTAAAAATTTCAATACATACATCCACAAGTAATCAACCACACAATTAAAATCCCATATTTATCTCGTGGAAATTCAAATGAAAAAAAACCACGCTATGAGATGATACCCAAAAAATCTGTTCTCTTCTAGAATACACCCTGTTGGGAGCTTACCCTCTTAAAGGTTTACAAAATACTATTTTTGATTAAGTAAAATAGGTTTTACAGGGTTCATGAAACCTTAAACAAGAAAGAAGTAGCATGAAGCCCAGTTAAAAATGAAGCAGAACAAAAAAGATATAGCAGGCTAGGAAAACCAGAACAAAAACAAACAGCTTCTACAAAAGTAGAAAAAATAGGGGCAGCATAAAAAAAAACCAGGGACCCTCATGCCAAGTCCACCATTAGAGTAGCTTCTTTGGCTTCGAGCATTTCCATGTTGGCCACCAAATCCTTGATCTTTTGGAAATCTAGCGCCATGTCCTTGTCATTTATCTTCTTGGTTCTAGCCCTAGTTTGCTGAACGAGGCCCTGTTTAGTGTTCTAATCTATCTCCACCTCCATATTGTCCATCTCCAGCCCATCTAATTTAGCCTCCAGCTTCTCAATGATAGTGTTAGTGTTCTCTTTAGAGGCCTTAAGGATATTATAACTTTGCTCCGTGATATTCTTAAGGGTGGCTTTGACCCTGGTCATGTTCTCCTCCAGCTTTTGCACTCTACTATTTATCTCCTGATCCTCCATAGTCTTCTCCTTATTATTCTTTTCCTTGCTATTAGCCTTTTTTTTGAGGTCCTCTACCTCATAGAATAACCATTTGATGGTTCTGTCATTATCAACCATGTTGTTATGGGAGTTATTAAGAAGGTCCATCTCGAACTCCCTGGCATTGTGACTACGCACTACTAAATAAGGGTCAATGAGCTCTTCTAGATTGATTTGACCTCCCTCCCTCTCAATAACCTTAGGGTTTATGATTTCTCTTGTAACCCCCATCTTTTATGTTTTAATGTATTGAAATTGCACCTCCCAATAATCTTCTACTGATCAACCATGTAACAAAAGAAATTATTATCGTGCATGTCATCCTTCTCCATATCATGAGCTTTAGAGAGCTGAGGGGAAATGGGAGCCTGATTAGTATCTTGGTAGTTGTCCTAGACCTTCCTCTTTAGATTGTGACCCAAAATAGGGGAAACACTACAGGTTTTGTCCTCAGGGGCTTTTCGTTCCTCTCTCAAAATCTCCTTCCTATCCTTTTTGTTTTTACCCATGGTAGATTGTTTCCTCTTTGTGCCTTTGCCATTGTTAATTCCCTACTCATCCTTTGTATCCATATCATCTTTAATATACTCCTCAGAAGAGATAATCATGGTGCTCTATTTTTTAGGGGTAACCAGTTTCTCTTTTTTGTGCTTTTTAGACTCACTCTTCGGTTTTTAGAGGATGAACCCAAATTATTCTTATTCATTTCATACTCTTCATCATCGTTAGAATGTAGACCATCACTATCTTCCATCCCTGAGGGGATGTAATCCAAACCAGAGGCCTCCACCTCATCTTTCTTAACCACCACCTTTCCTAGGGTTTGGGATTTGAAGTAATCATAGATTAATAGAAGAAGGCCCTCATGTAGGGAAGGGTTAGCTATGGACTTCTCTCTATAACCATTTATGTTGTCATTAATTGAAGCATACAAATAAAAGGGAATAGACACCTCAGGTCTTGGAGAAAATGGTTCAATAGGACAAAGTGATAGGTGTAGATTCTGTCAAACCTGGTATCTAGTATTATGTAGTAAATGATGGCTCTTAACACGAACCACCACAGTCTCTTCAGCCATTTTAGAAGGTAGTGGGTGCCAACCTTGGTAAGCCCTTTCTTTCCCTCATCATTTTTGACAAAGTCGCCTATAGTCGAGTCTAAAATTTTACTCTCTCTGTAGAATTTATTTCCAACAATATAAATCCCTGTAACCATCAAGATAACCTCCTCGGTCACCGTAATTTTTTTTTTCATTTATCTCTATTCTTCCTTCATTCCAGTTTTTGATGAACAAATTCTTCACAGTCGGCTTCCCACCATGGAGCCTCTCAATGACGGTGTAAATTCTGCCACTTTGAAGGTAGTTCCAGATTTTGGTTTGTCATCTCCATTTTTTCCATATTGTTAGCGGGTTCTCTCATATGCCTTTCCCCAGCCATCACAAGAAATACAGGATAGGAAGCAACAAAGAGGCACAAACCCAAAATCTCCAAAATATTCCAGATAGTTATGTTTCTTTGGCTTGAGTGACAAGTTTTGTTGTAGCGTTTGAGTACTCCGTAAGTGTGTAGGTGTGATATGTTGTGATTACCATTCCATCCTGTCTCATACTTTCCAATAATGGAAAATCCATTTGCATTTAAAGTGCTAACAATCATCATTAATTTTTATGAAGCCCTCCTTCCCATGGAATTCGTCATAAGCAGCTAAATCCAACGCATTACGTGGGTGGTCACCTCTGTGAAGCCAATGTGTCTTATTGTCACTTCTAACTACCCAATTGGAAAACCATTCAGCTACTTGGATGCCTTCTCTAAAAACATGTGATAAATGCACTTCATCAAAGGTATTCAAAAGTGAGCGAGTTTCCTCAATCATGTTAGCAATGGTCCACGATGACGGGTGATTCAAATTGAGATAGTTGATAATGTTTTAAGAATCCCCTTCTAAGAAAATATTTATGATCCCTAAGTCATGAGACAATTTGGTCACATGGAGGGTAGCACTAGCTTTCGCATAGTGGTTGGTTTGTGTGCCCAAATGAAGACTAACAACAGCAATACCCTGGCCATAGCTATTTCAAATAATGCCACCACTTCTCACCTTCCAAGGATTGGCCTTGGCCACGCCATCAAAGTTAGCTTTGGCCCAACCATCTCGGGGATGAAGCCAGGTACAATGCTTTCTTTTATCAATGGTAATAGTGGGATTAGCACCATCAACAACACCTACAAAATGGTTAGGATTCCCACAAATAACAAAGTTTTCCAAGAGAGCATGTTGAATCTTTGCAAAAAGAACTTTGGGAATAACACTAAAATCCCTAAAGATGCAATTATTACGTTCCTTCCAAAAACCCCAATAGAGGTGAGGAAGAACCCAAGACCATAATTTGTGAAAAATAGTATTTTTGAAGGGCATTGACCCTTGGGTAAAGAGGTCATTAATAGAGGACAGGAAGAACCACTACAACCCAAAAAGAGACATGAAGAAATGCTAGACCTCCCACACATAAGAGCAATGGATAAAGATGTGGTCCACCGACTCTTCTTCAACCTGACACAACACACACCTGTTGGGGATCAGAATATCTTTCTTGATGAGGTTATCAACAGTGAGGATGCAGTTTTGAAGAAAAAGCCAGTAAAAAAAAATTGATTTTAGGGATAAGACCTAGAAGCCAGGCTTGCGCCCAAGGAGTGGAAGCCTGTAGATGCATCTAAATAGAGTAGGCCAAAGCAACAGTGAAAGAACTACTAGGGGATGCTTCACAAATCAATGCATCCTACTCCTGAGAAAGGGGGGTGGCATTGAGAGCGGTGAGTAATAGACACAACTCCTGGGAAATAGAGGACAGATCCACCCAAGAGTTGCCAAATCTATAATTACACACTCTATCCCCAAAGAATAAGATTAATTCCTCCTTCCAAGAATTGAAACAATCCATGTCTTCCAGGGGCCCTGAAAAAATCTAATTATCATGCCAAAAGCTGATATTGTGCCCATTTCCAATTTTCCACTTTGCTTTAGACTTAGCTAGGTCTTTTGCATTGAGGATGTCATTCCAGATACAAGATCCTTTTAGGATATCATCATTGGAAAAAAAAGAAAGAAAAGAAGCACTACAAAGGTATTTATCCTCAATGAAATCCCTCCATTCTCCTTTACCATGAAAAATCCTCCAAATCTGCTTGGTGAGAAGCGCCTTATTGAAAGGCCTTACCTTCCTAATCCCCAGTCCCCTAGCCTTTTTGGGTAGACAGAATTTGTCCCAAGCAATCAAAGGAAGATGTTTGTTCTCCTCAGCCCCAGACCAAAGAAATCTCCTTTAAAATTTTCCTAACGCTTCAGCCACTTTAGCTAGAATAGAGAAAAGGCTAAGAGCATAAGTTGGAGGGTTTTGAAGGGTGGACTTGACTAGTTGAATCTTGCCCACTTGACTAAGAAGAATTCCCTTCTAGGCTACCAATTTTCTATTAAATCTATCTATGATCTTGTTCTAGAAAGCATCCAAGTGTTTATCTCCCAAAGGAAGGCCCAAGTAGGTGGATGGGAGAGAACCAATACTGCATCCCAAAATCTCCACCATTCTCCTTTGTCTAACCTCTGGCATGTTGATGAAAAAGAGGGAGCTCTTAAACTAGTTGATAGATTGGCTAGTGACCCTATTATAGGAGTCCAGTAACTGTTTAACATTTCTCACCTCAATAATTGAGGCTTCTCCACCCAGGATGGTGTCATCAACAAATTGTTGATGAGAGAAAATGGACATACTAGAGGAAGGCCTAATGCCTTTCAACCTCCCTAAAAGATTATGAGAAGAAACTAACCATCCAAGGCACTCAGACAAGATGATAAAAATAATAGGTGAGAGGGGATCCCCTTGTCTTAGTCCCTGATAAGCTTTGAAGAAAGCTATAGGAGATCCATTGACCAAGACAAAGAAAGATGACAAGGAGTTGAGCTGAAGGATGATCCAACAAAAAGTGTTATTAAAGATGAAGGAACTCAAAAATTTCAACAAAAAGGACTAGTTGACCCTGTCGTAAGCTTAGGAAAGATCAAGCTTTAGGAGAAATCCTTCCCTTTTACCAGCTTCTAAGGAGTGAATTACTTTGTGAACCGCCATAACCGAATCCAAGATTTTGCGACCAAGAATAAAGCATGACTATTGATGGGAAATAATGAAGGGGAGAACCTGAATAATTCTGATATTCAAAACTTTGGAGATAATCTTGTAGAATGAATTACATAAAATGATGGGCCTAAGAAAGTCCATAGCATCTGCCCCCATGACTTTTGTAATAAGAACCATAAAAGTAGCGTTGAGTTCTTTTAGGAGATTTTTTGGATCTAAAGAATTCCTGCACAACTTTGATCACATCTGATTTAACAATTTCCCAATACTTGTGGAAGAAGAACATAGAAAATCCATCGAGGCCTAGGGCCTTATCTCCCAGGAGAGAATCTGGAGCTTTCTTAACTTCATCACTATTGGGAATAGTAGTCAGAGCTTTGTTCTATAGATCAGAAATGATACAAGGGATATAGCTCAAGAGGGTCTCTTGATCCAAGTCTTGGAGGTCAAGGTCTCTAGATAGGAGGGATTTAAATAAATCCATATCAGCTAAAGATATATCATTATCCTCCTTCTAGATGAGGTTTCCCTTTCTGATGCAACTGATCCTGTTAGCTACCTTGTGATTCATGTTGGACAGGTGAAAGAAACAATTATTTTGGTCTCCTTCCCTTAGCCAAATGAATCTAGATCTCTACCTCCAATACATTGCCTCCTTACCAGTCACATTGTGATACTCCGAGAGAAGAATTTTTTCTTCATTCAAGTTAGTCTCATCATATCCATCCCTCTATATTTCCTCTTGGATATTACCCAAATCAAAAATGGCCTTCTCTTTGGATGTAAAGATGTCCCCAAAGTCCTTCTTGTTCTAGATCTTAATGTTTAACTTAACATTTCTAAGTTTTTTAGCTACTCGAAACATAGCCAATCCTTTAACCTCAATATCCCACCATTCTTTAATCTCACTATTTATATTAGGGTGAGTAGTCCACATCATCTCAAATCTGAAGGGGAAATTTCTTTGCTTAATAAAAGGGTCCAGAATAAGAGACAGGGGGAATGATCAGACCCAATATGCACTAGAGTAGAGAGGGTGTAGCTGAAGGAGTTCAACCAATCCGTTGTGATAAAAGCTTTGTCTAGTTTAACTTGGATACACGTCATCCATGTTCCCCTATTACTCCAGGTGAAATTTTACCCTTGAAGATCAACATCTAAGAGGCCTTGGTCACTAATAAAATCCATGAGATCTTGGCTTCTTTCCAGATCAGGGGTAATCCCACCCAATTTATCCCCTTTTTTTAGAGGAGTGTTGAAATCACCCATGATAATACATTTAGAGAGATTAAACATAGTCACAATATTTCTAAGTTTATCCCAAGATGACCTTCACCTTTTTTTAGAATTGGGAGCATAAATATTCATAATGAAACAATTTTCCTTGTTCTTACTATTAGTGAGATTGAGCAGCAACACATTACCTTCTTCGTAGACAATATTCTCCCTCAAAATTGAAGAGTTCCACAAAGTCAGCAACCCACCAGAAGCACCTTCTGAGCTAGTTTCCACCCTATCCATAGTCTTACAGAACTTAATGCATTCCAATTTTTCCTTTTTCATCTTGGTTTCCTATATTAGCATGACATCAGGTCTATGATCCCTAATCATGTTTCCAATAATATCCTACTTATGTGGCCCATTAAGACCATGAACATTCTAGGAGATTAACTTCATTAATAACTAGAGGTACATGCTGCTTGGATGGTCTTTTGGGTTCCATCCACAATGTTCTTATAGGCTTCTTCTTGCCAGATCTAGCTAGATTTTTTCCACCCTGGGGTTTTGGTTTTGGCCGCAAGGTCCACTTTATTCTTACTCCTTTTAGCTATAGGAGAGACTATTGAGGGGTCTCTACTTCTCTTTTTATTTTTGACTATGGTCCAATCTCCCTCCTTCCCTTCCCTGTGATTAGAAAAGAGTTCTTCCATTTTATTAAACTGCCCAGGAGTAGCCAATTTTAACAAAGCTTCCATTTTATGAACCTTCTCCTGGCATTTCAGTTCTGGAGAAGGTGACAAAAGAGAATTTCTAATGGGAAGTACAAGAGTGTTCTCATCCAATGGGATGTTATGCACTGGCAGGAAAACCCCAATCTCCCAGGAAGGTTCAGGGGAATGCAAAGCCATCGACGAGAGGGACAATGGAGACCCTGCTGCATAGTCCAGATCCTTCATGGTGGGAAAGAAGATACCTTCTAAAACTGGTTCCACTTCTACAAACAGAAATATTTCCAGGCTCTGCGAGCCACTGGCTGAGCCAAGATGGGTTTCCCCCATTTCCTTGGTGGAGGGGGCCCTAGAGCTTCCCTGTAAGTGCATAGGGATCTCGAGATTCTTTTCCCTCCAAACAAGAGAAGCCTGGAGCCCTGAGTTAGATATTCAGGAACATTCTCCTCGGGCATGCCCCTTGACATTTGGGCTTTCATGGCTTTATCCTTAGCAATAGTGGGACATTTCCTGGCCATATACAATGCCTTCTTGCATTGGAAGCATGCAAAAGGCACACTTTTGTATCCCAATTTCTAAAATATTTTTCCTAACTTTGAATGGATCTCTATGACTTCTAGCATATCAATCCCCTCTTCCACCCCTATAGAGATTTGAGCATAGGTGAGGCAACGATAATCCACCATCACTGGGTCTATCGAAAGAAGCTCTCTAAAATATCTCACTATACCAGCAAAGACATCTTCAAACTAGAACTCCATAGGAAGCTCTGGAAGCCTAACCCAGACCGGGGCTTGGGAATAAAAGGAAGCATTAAGGTCTAGATTTGGAGACTACCTCTGCAAGGCTAAAGAAGGTTTAACAATAGCCCATGCCCCAGCACACAGTATCTTGGCTAAGTATTCTTGGTAAGAAAACTCAAAGGATTAAAAGCCCTTTTACATGGCTTTGATTTCCACTTGGCCTTTTAGGTTCCACTTGTTTCTAGCAAAGGACCTAAAAATATCAATATTTGGCCTAGAGTCAGTGAATTTTCCCACCAAAGTAAGAGACATCATTGCGATATTGTGGTTAATTAGTTCATCCATAAGAGAAATAGAAAACTTTCCATTTTCCTTCATTAATGGAAAACTTAGCATCACTGTATTCAAACTTGAAATTCCTCCCGCTTCTCCTCCCGCTCCCTCTATAAAGTTCATACCATATTTACCCGATTAAGGGATTTTCCTAAGATTTGTTAGAATATTTTCCCTATTAGGAGAAGCCTTGTTAGAGGACCTATAAAATAAGCTAATGTTTCACCTTGTTAGATGATTTACAATAAAGATCCATTCAGATCCACCATTTTGAGGGATTTCACTGTTACAATGATTAGAAAGCAACATATAAAATGATCTATGGAAATTTAACTACCTCTACATGATCTGATACTATTCTAAAATACAACATCATACTCTATACTCTTATTTGGCTTGATCACACTTCATTCCCTCACTTGCTTTGTCAGTGAATCCTTCTCCAATTTGTAATCAACAAATAACTTCTTCAAGTTTTCAATATATAGAATTACTTCCACTGACTTAGAATAAACCCTAGATCTTAGATATGAATGATCTAGATCCTCTTAGGTAAGATACAATATATCTAGCCACTCATAAAACATTTTCCTCTGACCAGTTTGACTTTAAAATAAATTTTACCTTAGTAGTTAAGCCATATTCAAAAACTTGTTTGACCAAAAGAAACTTCTTGAAGAATCCACATAAATTGCATACGTCAATCAATAAGATGTCAAGTAACTGCCACAAATCATGGATCTAACTTACTACTTTAGGAAAATCATCACCAATCTATTTATCAGATATATTTCCTTCACCAATCTACAAATCTTCATAGCGTGTAGAAGAACTCTATATTATTTACCTGTTCAATCTGTTAACACTGCTTCTAGTTAATTAAACCAGTTTCATCGATCAAAATTATGAGTCAGGCTTGCCACCATAGTACCTTGAAATTTTTGACAATCATATCCTATGAATGCTCCACAAAATACTTTACTGATTTGAGATAACATATAAATCACTTACAATCTGTCACTAACTATTTTAGAAGTTACCCAGTTTGAGTTCAATCAAACATAATCAACTCAATTCTTCACAACAGAAGTCACGATGGAAAAATTTACATCACAACACATCATATAAACTCCCATAAGAATATAAACTTTAGAAACATACTACATCTCATGATTCACTTATACAATAGCAAGTAATATACTCAAAACACTAAGTCAAATAGTTGACATCAATGACAACCAAATAATTGATTCACCTGTCATCAAATCTGTACAAAAATTTGCACCACTACATCAGTTATTCTAACAATCACCCCCTTTGGAATTTATGGAAATACTATGTCTATACAGTACATGAGTTTTATCCTTGAGAACACTCTTATCTTCTCATCTTCTAATATACCAATCCTCTCACTCACTTCTGCAAAATCTTTCCACTTCTGTCTTTACCTATGACTATACGTATTCTCACTCTTTCATATTTATTTATCATCTTCATATACTCCCCCTTTCATCTTTATCATTTATTTTCTTCTCTTGCTTGCATACATATTCTCCCTTCTTAGGAAATATCTATTCTCCACCTATAGGAAATGTATATTCTCCCCCTTTGACAACAATGCAAAGTTGTGAAATCATTAATTCATCCTTGAGTACACTTGATTTATCCTTGACTTTTATTTTCTTATCATTCCATTACAATATCATACTTAAGACTTCTCCCCAATGGAGTTGTCCACCACTACATCAGTTCATACATATAATTTTCTAATAAACACATATGGACTAATGCAATCAACATCATCCCCTAATTAACTTCAGATATAGTAATAAATCCTAATCTATCTCTAAGATACTCAAATGTATCCTTTGGTAATGACTTGGTGAATATATTAGAAAATTATTATGAAGTAGACAAATAGTCAAACCTTACCTCTTTCTCTTGTACCCATTATCTTAGAAAATGAAATTTTATTGCAATATTTTTTGTCTTCGAATGCAACATGAGATTCTTGGAAATGTTTATTGCACTAGTGTTATCACAATAGATAACAATTGGTTTTGTGATCTTCTCATGAATTCCCTCAAGAATCTATTTTATCCATACTTCTTTCTGAGAGTTAAGAGAAACATCAACATATTCTACCTCTGTAGTGGATTGAGAAATACAAGTCTACTTCTTACTAGTCGAAGAGACTAATCTTTTAACAAGAAAGAATGCTCCACCACTTTTTATCTTCCTATCATCAACATTTCCTGCCCAATCTCCA
The DNA here is from genome assembly GCA_018584345.1 of Thuja plicata. NCBI lineage: Eukaryota > Viridiplantae > Streptophyta > Pinopsida > Cupressales > Cupressaceae > Thuja > Thuja plicata. Next base: position 1,891,542 of record MU224049.1, on the reverse strand, counting down.
TCAGTAAACACATTCAAAGAAAATTTTCCATCCTTACCATACCATAGGCCATAATCTTTATTTCCTTTGAGATATGTGAAGATTAGGTTTACTACAACCAAATGTGAGTCCTTTGGGTTTGAAGAACACCTTGCAACAATATCAACACCATGTGCAATATCTGGTCTACTATGCAAAACATGTTGTAGTTTACCAATCATGAATCTATATAGAGTTTCATTTACCTGTTTGGATTCATCCTCCATAGATAATTTTCAGCATGTGACCATAGGTGTTCCCACTAGTTTTGAGTCTTCCATGCCAAAAAATTTCATAATCTTCTTCACATACTATGAATGACTTATGTATATCCCTTTCTTTATCTATTGTACTTGAAGTCCATTAAATAATTTGATTTCTCATATCATTTAGATTTCACATTACTTCCTCATTTCTTCTACAAATTACCTTCTTAATGCTTTATTCCACAAATATTATGTCATCCAAAAAAATTTCAGCAATAAATGTTATATCTTCACTTTCAGATTCTAGATATACATTGCTATTGTCACTAGTTCTTGTGAAACCAATATGAATATTATATTCATGAAACCTTTCATAACATGATCTTGGAGCTTTCTTCAATCCATACAATTCTTTATGCAATTTACATACCATGTCTTTACCTTTTTCAGTTGCAAATCCTTCACGTTGTTCAGTGTATACTTATTCTTCTAACATACCATTCAAAAAGGAAGATTTTACATCCATTTGATATACCTTAAAACCTTTATAAGAAGCATATGCTAAAATTATCCTTACACCTTCAATTCTACCAACATGTGAAAAATCTTTACCATATTCTAGTCTCTTGTGCATACCCTTTGCAAACTAACCTTGCCTTGTTTCTCATCACTTCTTCTTTCTCATTCGACTTATTCCTAAAAATCCATTTAGTATGTATAATATTTTTGTTAGTAGGTATGGGTACTAATGTCCAAGTTTTATTCTTCTCTATTTGATCTGATTATTCTTTGATAGCCATAACCCAATCATCATTTTCCAAAGCATCCTTAACAATTTTAGGTTATAATTCAGATAGAAGACAAATGCTTTCTCTTACCTTACTTCTTGTCATCACTCTAACATTTTTATCTCCAATAATATGATATTGTGTATGATTAAGTTTTACATTCCTTAGGAGTACCAATTATTCTCTTTGGTTACCTCCATCATTATTCACCAATTGTGCATCAGTCATCACTTTAGTCACCTATGGTATTGTATCAGGCTCCACTGGTTGAACATAAACAAACCTATCATAGTCTCCCGAATCTTTCTTGCTATCTTCCTTAGTTTCTCAAAAAATTGGTCCATTCTAACATTGGCATTTTCAATCATCTTGTGAGTACGCTTGATCAAACATTTATAAACTTTTCTTCTAGTGGAATAGCCAAGAAATATTCCTTCATCACTCTTAGAATCAAATTTACCATTTTGATATTTTATAATGATTTAGAGTAACTAAAATGGGGGAGTGGTGAATTAGTTATCCAAGGTCCAAATGTACCAATTGAATTTTCAAACACTTCAACCAACTTAGATCCACTCAGTAGTCTACTCGGTCTCTACAACATATAATCAACAATATAAACTTGTATTATATTGTCCTACTGTAATCAACTTGCATAATATAAAACTCTTAACATTAAAATACATAAAATAAAATTCACAAAATTATGACACCATGATTTAACATGGAAACCCAATATGGGAAAAACCACCAGTAACATGCTACCAATTTTTTAATCTTCTTAAGTGAGCTCGGTGAAAAGCCAACCCGGTTAAAGGTTACAATACACACTGTTAAATGTGATTTGGTTAAAGGATTTAATCACTTTGTTAGAAGTGAGCCTTTTTGGATGGCTTAGACCATTCCATTAGAATGCCACATTTCTTTAAGGATTTAACAATATGGTTTTTAGGTAAACCTTGTTTAAAAGGATTTTACAACTGATACAATGGTTAGAAAGTAACAACAAATTGTTATCCAAAACATACAACTCACTTTGCAAATACATATCACATTAGATCTCAAATTCTAATTCACTAAATGGCATTCTTTGTCATTTCTATCTCTCTGATCTACTCATAAATTCTTCAAGCAATCACCATTGTACAGTCCTATACTACTCTCTTTAGCCTTCTCTTCTTTCTACTTAGATTAGCCAATCAACTAAATTAATCTCTTACCACACTCTCTTTTTCTAACCTTCTTTTCGGTTAAAATTATACCTCTATGATCAGGTAGCTTGATCTATTACCGCTTAATCATCACCATAGATCTTAGGGTTAGGTCAGATCTAATGAATCCTTCCATCATTTTATTTCCATCAACATTGTAAAATACATCCTAAAACTCCTTGAATTGATACATAAAATGGTTAAACATATATTAAATTCTCATTTAATTCTCTACAACAATCATCCTTATCTTAAATATGCTTCACATATCCTAAGAAAATCAACTATGTCAGTTGAGATCTCAAATATTTCTCAAACTGTCATAATAATGAAACTCGGTCAATATTGTGTTCTTCAACTCGGTCATCTCTGTGTAACTCTGGAATTCTATGAAACTCGGAAGTTACTGATGCTCGATCAATACTAAAATTTCCTCGGCATATGCTAGCTCTCAGTCGACACTTGCATCACTCAGCATTACTCAGCACAAACTATTCAGAACTTATATTTCTTAATCTTTTTCTCTATAACTTGGTCAAGACTAATCTTGTTGTCATCCAAACTTCACTTGGACTTAAGATAAACAATATATTACCTTCTCAAGGTGGAATATCATAAAGTACCCATTATAGTTTCACATAACTCAACCATTCATGAGGTCTTCTTTTTATCTCTCCTTTTCAAATCTTCTTCATCAATCAATTGATATGGCACTTTACAAGATAGAAACTGTCTTACCAGTTAAGGTTTGACATAAATAACAATACTACAATTGTCTCAATTATAGTTGAAAACATGATCATCCTTCTTTATGTAACATGTGCTCCCAAAAAATTTGAAGTACTTGAAACTAGGAGTATGACTATACCATAGCTCATAATGTGTTTTATTTGTACCTTTCTTAAGTTTTACCCAGTTTAAAGTATAAACAACAATAATTATAGCTTCTCTCTAAAAGGTTTGATCCATTTCCTTTTGCATCAAAAGTGTTCTTTCAAAATCAATTATAGATCTGTTCCTCCTCTCTGTAATTCCATTTTGCTGTGGTGTTCTAGGTTCTAACATTTATCTCTTGATTTCATTCTCTTCACAAAATGTTGTGAACTCATGTGAGTTATACTCAACTCCTCTATCAGATCTAAGACACTTGAGTGCTTTACAAGTTTCTTTTTCAACTCTTTCTTTATACAACTTAAACATGTAGAATGCATCATATTTATTCTTCAAAAACATAACAAATTATTCTTGAATATTCATCAAAAAACAAGATAGATTACTTATCTCCATAGTAGTTCTTAGTTCTCATTGGTCCACACAATTCATTGTGTACAAGGTCAAGAATGTTCTTATTTGAATAGACCCTACTAGTAAAAATAGACCTTTTTAACGTTTGCAACTGACACTCCTTACACATAGCATTCTCAAGCTTAACTAAAGTAGGCAAACCTCTAACACATTTATACTTACTGACCTTTACTAGATTATCAAAATTAGCATGATAAAATCTTTTATGCCATAGCGAGAAGTCTTGAACTTTACGAAATAAACAATATTTATTAGTATAGTTCTATTAGAATAGGATACCTCTAGTATATTTACCTGTAGCAATCAAATCTCCAGATGTTCCTAAGATCTTACAAACACCATTACTAAATTCCAATTTGAAACCTTTGTTATTCAACTGAGAAGTACTTAACAATTTATACTTTAATCCATCAACCCAATAAACATAATCATAATTAGTTTTATCATTAAGTGCTATTGAACCTTTACCTCTTACAAAACATGGTGAACCATTACCAAATCTGAATGCACAATCATCACATTCTTCCATTTAAATTAACTATCTTTTGTCACCGACCATGTGATGCGTACACCCACTATCTATATCCAGTCAAAACTATAATTCATGCTTGAAATCAATGCTTTCTGCTCACTATCTCCATCTACATCAATTTAGGGATCTTCTTTGACTATAACAAAAACTATCTCTTCCTCATCATCTCTTTCATCTGATTCTTCATCACTCACTCCATCTTCTGCTAGGTAACATGCTTTCTTTCTCTTGTCTTTGAAGTTCCTAAATTTATTAAACTTTTCATTCCTATCATTTTTAGGAGATCTAGATGTAATATGACCAATTTTGTAACAAGAAAAATATTTTAAGGGAAGCTTACCTTTGTATTTTCCTTTTCCTCTAGGTAATCTATTTTCTAGCAGTGCCTCCAGCTCTTCATATTCTCTCTCCACATATAAGATAGCATCATAGTCATGTTTTCCTTCATAATTGTTAGATAATTCCTTTCCACTCTTTGATGAACCAATGGTTAGGGAAAATTTGAATGCAAATTATACTCTAGGAATATTGTTATCAAAGTTACTTAAATCAAAAGTAGTAAGATTGCCAACCAAAGAATCTAGAGTCGCATTTCTAGGACTGATAGATCTCAGTTCTTGTATAGAAGAGAATCTAATAGCATACTAAGCTAGAGGGGTTCTCGAGATTTTACTTACCACTTCATCTTATTTAATTTGAGCATGAGCTTTGTTGATAGCAGAAACAACTTCCTTTAACCTATTTCTATATTGATAAATGTTTTCTCCTTCCTACATTAGCATTTCATCATACTTTCCTCTGGGACTGTCTACCTTTTATTTCTCAACATGAACATCACCGCCATGGACTATTACCAAATTATCCCACATATCTTTAGCATTGTCCATTTCCTTGATATATACAAAGTCAACATCGGATAGAGCACTTGAAATTTCTATCATTACAGAGTTATGCTCTAGCTTTCTCTTTATTTATTGAGGAGTTAGGATGCTAGAAGGTTGAACATACTTGATTCTAGATGACCTAATTATTTCTCTCTAATACCAGACATATGCAGCTTCATCATGCTTACACATGTAGAGAAATTTTCCTTAGTGAACTTAGGTTCTTTCTTCTTATACATCTCTAAATTTTATCCCTAAGCTGTTAAGCCTTCATAATTAGGAAACCAGTGCTATAATACTAATTGTTAATACAAGTCTTGTTACTGAGAGGGGATGAATGAATTAGTAATCCACAAATTCACCTAAGTAAACTTCTTTAAACACTATGTACAAAAACATTCAATATTAACTATCATAAGTAAAAATTTCAATGCATACATCCACAAGTAATCAACCACACAATGTAAATATCATATTTATCTCATGAAACCCAAATGTGAAAAGACCATGGTGTGCAATGATACCCACAAAATTTTTACTCTTCTAGAATATGCCCTATTAGGAGCTTACCCTATTAAAGGTTTTCAAAAAACTATTAGGTGTTACTCGGTTAAGGGATTTTCCTAAGATCAGTTAGGATCTTTTCCCTACTAGGAGTAGCCTTGTTAGAGGAATTAGAACGCAAGCTAAAGTGTCACCTTGTTAGAGGATTTACAATAAAGAACTGTTAGGATCCACCCTATGAAGGAATTTTATTCTTACTCTTTGTAAATTGCACTACCTCAGCATGATCAAATCATATTAAGCTCTGAAATACATCATCATACTATATACTCTTCCTTAGCTTGATCACACTTGATTCCTTCACTTTCTTTGTCACTAAATCATTCTGGAATTCACAATCAACAAATACCTTCTTCTTAAACTTTTCAATATATAGAATTACTTCCACCCACTTTGAATAAACCCTAGACCTGAGATATGAATGATCCAAATAATCTTAGGTAAGATACAATTTATGTAGTCTCTCATAAAAAAAAAAATCAGAACGCATCGGCTTGCTCATAGAATTTACCTTGGTAGTTCAGTCATATTCAAAAATTTGTTTGACCAAAAGAAACTTCTTGAAGAATCCACCTCAAATGCATACCTGGATTAATGTGCTATCAAGTAAGTCACAAAAATCATGAAGCTAATTTACCACTATAAAAAAACCATTACCGATCCTTTTTCCACGTCGAATTCCTTCACCGATCTACAAATATTCATAGCTTGTTCAAGAACTCTATCTTGTTTACATGTTCACTCTATTAACCCCACTTCCAGTTAATTAAACTAGTTTCATGGGTCAACATTATGAGTCATGTTTGCAACAATAGTACCTTGACATTATTTACAATCATATCCTATGACTACTCCACAAAATACTTTACCGATTTGAGATAACATTCAAATCACTTAAAGTTGGTCACTGACTATTTTAGTAGTTACCCAATTTGAGTTCAATCAAACATAACCACTCAATTGTTCACATTAGAAGTCACGATGGAAAATTTTACATCAGAACACATGATATAATCTTCCATAAGAATCAAAACTTCAAAAAAATACTGCAACTAACGATTCACTTACACAATATCATGTAACATACTGAAAACACTAAGTCAAATAGTTGACATCAATGACAACTAATTAATTGATTCACCTATCATCATATCTATACCAAACTTCTTCAATGAAACACTTAGCATCACTACATCAATTATGGTAACATCTTTCTTTATTGTATCTTTGTTCTTAACTAAGCTTCCCAAATATAGTTATTGTATTTTAATTTTAAAGAGATAAAATTCTTTTAAAATCCCAACTTGGACACCTAACAAGAAATATAAATAAATGTAAAATATAAAAAAATTAATACAAGAATAACTATAAAATTTAATATATTGTTTGCAAATGATGTAGTTATAATATTTAATTGAAAAAGACTTAATGATATATCATGTAAGTTGTACTACATTATGGTTCATAGATTATATATTTTTCTATAAACTTTTAAAATGGTAAATATTTATATGACATAAAGTTATATAATAGTTAAACCTTAATAAAACAATCATGTAGATTGATTTAGTTATTAATCTAAATATGTTTTAGTAATGTTAACATTTTTGAATTAATCAAATTAATAGTATACTTATTAATTTTAAAAAATATAAATTTTTAATTAATGATACTAAATAAATAAAGAATACATTAAATATATAATGCTATTATTTAATTTCAATTACCCATTATTATTGTAAATAAGGCATTTTCCCTAGCCTGTTTATCACCTAGATCATGTTCAAACAAGTTACTTAAGTTTACTCATGGTACATCTAGGTTACATACCACTTTATGTCTCAATTCATAAGATAAATATTTGTTCCATAATATCTACTAATCCTATTTATTTGATCTAAATTCGAATGAGAATCGAAGCTACAATACATAGTGTGACAAACTTGTATTATGGTGAAATACAAAAGGGATAGTATGACAATCTTGTAAAAACAGACTTTTCCTACAAAAGTGATATTTTATTTAAAATAAAAAAATATTTTAAATTATTAATAATATCAATATTCAAAAAAAACCTCATTAATCCAATGGCGGAGCAGAGTGGTGGTCGCATTACACGTGCTAGGGTTTCTATAGGCCAAGCTGCAGATGCTAGGGCTTCTTCAAGCGCGGGAGAGGGGGGTTTATCAGGTGTAGGTGAGGGGGGATCTGCAGATGATGGTGGGNTCTGACAATAGAGAAGTTAAAAGCATTACCTGTGATGATGGGGGTGTTTCAGCCACCTGCACCATCTTTGATGGTGTTAGGGGTTTGTTCAGGGCCCTGCTTCATCTCTTGGGGAAGGAGAGTCCCTTGTTTCCTCATAGATGGAACACTGGAAGAGCTGATTGTTAGATTTTATTGAGTGCTGAGAGTGTGATCTCTTCCATTTCTACTAGGGACAGGTTTATGGGGACAACCATAGTGCCTATTCATATATTTTGAGGGTTGTGTTACCTAGGTTCACTTCTTTGGAGGGTTCTTCTCAGTCTTCTTGGGTTATGGGATTTTCTAGTCCTAACTCTTCTGGTTCTTCCTGTATTCAGCTTTGGAGCGACCTGCCTCTAGGCGTAGAGGGAAGATTTATGGATGAAGGGTTTCATCTTTTTAGAAGCTCTAGTCTTCTCAGTTGGTCGTCTAATGGTCCTGGAGAGAATCCCATGGACAGTGGAGTGGGGAGACCCCTGCAGGTCTATGTGGTTGAGTTAGGGTGTAGTGTTGGCTGTGTATGCAAGATTTTCTAATTTTCTACCCTGCTCATGGCAGAGGGATTATTTATGTATTAGAATAGATATATAAATGTAGATCCATTAAAAATATTGGTGAGTGGTTGGCTTTTTTAGTGACGAATGAATGGCTTGACCCCATCGGGTTTGTTTATTTCTTTTCTTGTTTTAATGTGTTGATATCTGGTATTTTTGGTTATCCCCTGTTGCTGGAATCTTTTTTTATTTTAGGAATGAACCCCTTTTTGGCCTATTTTATTTTCTTTATACTCCTATTGAGGTGGTGTTTAAGCATATTTAGGTGGGAGCCTTTCGGGTGGCTTCTTGGAGGTGGTGTCCTATTGTTCTCCAGTTCTCTACTCCCTCACTTCCTATTGAGGTGGAAGATTCTATTAAGGGTAAGCCTCAACCTATTGAGGTGGTCTGCAGCTACTAGGAGGAGATTATTGGTAGTGGAGTGTGGTTTCTTCTTTCTTGTAGCCACATGAAAGTTTGCTGGAAATGGATGGGGGTTAGCTTTTTGCAGACTGAGAGGGATATGCTAAAAATCTAGAACATTGTTGGTGGTACCCTTTTGGTGCTAGTTGTTATCAGACTTGTTACTAATGAGGAGGAAGAGGGAAACTGTGGTTTTATCAAATTTTTGTCTTTCTGTTGTTTGTTATCTGTGGGTGGCTGGTGCCTGCTAGTAGATGCTGATAGTTTTCAAGGGCCCATTCTGGAGGCTGGTTGTTTTTGGTTTGGGCTAAAGGCTAGGAGAGGGGCTATGGTGCTCCATGATGATGGTCTTTCTAGTTTAGGGTTCCATGTTAAAACCCTAGATTTTTTCTTGGGGAGTTTCAATACTCCAGTTAATATTTTTGTGTAATGCTTTTGCTTGTTCTTTGGGAAGCTGGGGGTTTAGAGTCTCATCTTCATTAGTTGCTGTTAGTTTTTTGTGTTTGGTCTGCTTGTTTGAGATGTTTTATTTTTAGCAGTGTTTCATTTTAGACAGGTTTTAGATTCCCGCCAAAATCTTCTTGTATAGGGTTTTGGGGCCCCTTCAAAATCTTCTTTTACCCAAATCAAAAACAAAAACCTCATTAATATTAGTTTACATTTTTTGAAACTCTTTTTGTTTTATTTTGATTATTTTAAGTTGGCTCAATCTTGATTTTTTTCTGTTCTAGGTGCTCTAATTCATTTTTTATATAGAATTGGCCATGTTCTAGATTTTTTATTATTATTGTTTTTAATATCTATAACTAATTGAGGTCATTCCTAACTTATTTTAATAAAGATACTTCTTAATCTCAATTTACATCAATAGTGATGTTGAAGGGTTTTGTGTGGAGATGGTGTCATTTCAAGGAGTATGTAGAGGAGGAGGAGGATGACCATGATGTCTATACCATGGAGTTTGTTATGAATAGGGTACTTATGACTCTATCATTTATGGGGTTTTCTATTTCGACCACCTTTGTACATATTTTCTTGGTTCTTTTTGTGGTGAGAAATATACTTACACTCATTTTTCCTCTTGTTCAGGAGGTTGAAGGGTGTTCTTTTTACATTTTAAATGTTGCATATGGTAATTTCTTATGGACAAAATCCCTTTCATATAAAATAGATTTCTACAGTTGTTTCTATGTGCCAGGTTCTTGTTTCAAGTTATGTTCTCTTGATCTCCTTGTGATGTGTAACAAGATTCTTTCATTCATGACATGACCTAACTTCCTCTCTTGTTTTGTGTGTGGTGTAGGAGAACCTAGGTGGGATAGATGATACAAATGTAACCTAGGTTTTCTTTATGTTTTTGGCTTGTAGTGGTTCTAGCCAGACCACTAAGTGAATAAAGGGACTAAGAGTCCTAGTGTGTAGAGTGTTAAGTAAGAGGATGTGTTGTTAGGTCCTTAGAGACTTTTGTGTCATTTTAGGTCCAATAGGATGTTTTTGGTATTTTGATGCCAGATGAGTCAAAAAAGGGGCTAGAGGGCCTATTTTATGTTATTAAATCCTAATTAGTGGTTTGCACAAGTTTGGATAGCTTATCCAAAAAGTTGTTAAAGTTGTGAATGTTGTCATTGACAACATTGACAACATTTATTGCAAGAATCTAACTTCAATGGAATTAGTTCCATAACTTTATAAAACCAATTTTGTAGTTCCTTGGTCAACTTCATAAGTAGATCCTTGATCTTTTGGAAGGGTTGGCAAGTTGAAGTCATATTGTGTACGAACTGTGAATTGGAATAACAGTTACAATTTGCATGTTTTGTGAAGATCGGATAGTTTAATAGATTTTCTCTGTTAGAATAGTCTCAAAGGATAACTAAGAGTTATTAGTAACTTTAATTCTTTAACTTCAAAATACAAAAAAGTAAATATTTAATTAGATAACACAGTACACAACACACAATTTGATTATGGGGAAACCAAATGGTAAAAACCCCAGTGGGAATTAGCACCCACAATGAACTATACTTGTTTATAGTAATCCCTGTTAGAAGATATCTCAACCCTATTAGGAGTTTTAATTTACAATGTAATAAGTATAGTGACCTGCTTAAGGGTCGGACCCTGTTAGGAGTCTTTTACAAATAACCCTATTACGGGTGGTGGACTCACTGCCCAAAAGCTCACTGCTTGATGGTGAAGGCTACAACCTTCTGTATAACAGATATGCACTATATCTGATGATGAACTATAGAGTATACCTGATGTCTTCATCAGTTTTAGTTTATTCCAATCTTTCACTTCTTCTTCACATAGACTCTTGATGAATAAACCAACTCTGATAATCTTCTCTATACATCTTTCTTATCTTTTCGTATCATTCACACTTAGCATGTCACCTTTGACTTGCTATAAGTATCTTCCTCAAATTATGAGATCATGGGACCTGTAAGACAACTCTTCATAACATCCTTGTCGGCTCTACTAAGCACACAAGCATTATTACAACTGCGCAACTATAAATTGAATAGACGTGACGCTTCACTAAGTCGGCCTCACCAATTTAACTCTAACTTTGCAATCTTATTGAAACATGTTTGGCATCTTTGGATTAATATCATCAACTCATAACTAATCATGAATATACACACGCATATACAGAAGATAGGTGTGACTCAAGAAACACATGATATATGTCAGCCCTAAATAGTTACACTTCTAGAACTGTAACTGCCAATAATAGAATTACATAACTTTACTAAAACATCATATCTGGGTCTGCTCGTATGAACATAACATAATAAACATGTCAACAACATGTATCTATCCACGCAAGTCTTCATATCATAATTCTGATAAGTACATATAGAATTACTACTGTGTATTATATGTTGTCATCAATGACAAACATACAATCAAATAATTGCTTAGAATCAAATCTCCAACAATCTCCCCCTTTGACATTGATGGCAAAATATGATATCAAAAACATCCTATGTTCATGGTGTCCTCTTTCTTTTACAATCTTCTCAATATCCTCATCAAATTTTTCTAAACTACTGTAGTTCCTTTGTCTGTGTTTTTGTTCCATGTATATAGTCTCCCAGAGTATATTCTCCCCTTTAGTACATACTCCCCCTTACTATATACTCCCCCTTTGACATCAATGGCAAAGGGTGCCATAGATCTTTAGGTACAGGTACTACTCCAGAAGTAGAGTAGTCAACCATTCATCAGTCACTTAATGACTGTTGTCTTTGCTAATTCTTCTAAATAGATTTAGGAGAGGGAATTACTCCTAGCTTCTCCCTAAGATATTCAAAAGTATCCTTTGTTAAGGGCTTTGTTAAATTATCTACCAACTATTCTTTGGTGTTCACATAGTCCAAATTAACTTCTTTGTCTGCAACCTTTTCTCTTAAGAAATGGTACTTGATCTCTATGTGTTTTGTCTTTGCATGCATCACAGGGTTCTTAGACATGTTGATAGTGCTAGTATTATCACAATGAATAACAATAGGATAATCAACCTGAATGCCAAAGTCTTTAACCATCTACTTGATCCAAACCATGGTTGAACAATTTAGTGCTGCTGCAACATATTTAGCTTCTGCTATTGACTGAGAAATACATTTCTTCTTCTTGCTTATCCAAGAAACCAACCTATTTCCAAGGAATACTTCTCCTCCTAAAGTGTTCTTCCTGTCATCAATACAACCTGCCCAATCTGCATCTGTATACACATGAAGCTTTACATTCTCTGATTTAGGATACCATAAACCATAGTCTATAGTTCCCTTTAGATATCTAAATATCCTTTTGATTTCCATTAGGTGACTCTGGTTGGGTTTACCTGCAAATCTTCCAACAATGCCAACTGCATTAGATATGTCAGGTCTAGATTGAATTAGATAAATGAGTTTACCAATCATATATTTCTACAATGTTTTATCAACTATTGTGGAATCATCATCCTTTGTAAGCTTGCTTCTTGTTATCATGGGAGTGCATACTGGCTTACAGTCCTCCATCTGGAAGGTCTTCAATATTTCCTTCACATATTTTGACTGATTAATGAATATAAATTTATCTATTTGTTTTACATTCAGTCGTAAGAAGTATTTTATAGGACCAATCATACTCATTTCAAATTCATTTTGCATTTCTTTTGCAAATTTTTTACTGAGCTTGTCATTACCTCCAAAGATAATGTCATCAAACAAATATGGAAACTAATAGTAATCCATCAAGTGTCTCCCTTGTGAATAGGTTATAATCTGCTACTCCTTTCTTGAATCTAATCTTGGTAAGATAACCATCAAGTCTCTCATACCAAGCTCTCGGGGCCTGTTTAAAACCATAGAGTGCTTTCTTTAATTTGCATACCATGTCTAGTTCATCTGAAAGACTAAATCCTTTAGGTTTTTCAATGTAAACTTCTTCATTCAAATCACCATTCAGAAAAGATAATTTTACATCCATTTGATAAACTTTAAAGTCTTTGAATGTTGCATATGCCAAAAACAATTTAATGGCTTCTAGTCTTCTAACAGGGGAAAATGTATCAGTGTAGTCTATTCCTTCTCTCTATGCATATCCCTTGCATACCAATCTTGATTTGTTTCTTACTACTGTACCATCTTCATTAATCTTGTTTTTGAATACCCACTTTGTTCCAATAACATTTTTTTCACTGGGTCTAGGGACCAATTCCCATGTACCATTTTTAATTATCTGATCTAATTCTTCTTTCATTACATTCTTCCAATCAAAATAATTACAAGCATCTTCAACACTTAAAGGTTCAATATATGAAAGTAAACATACCTCTTCATCCATTGCTCTGATCTCCAATGATGTCATCTTTATAGTGGTATCTGGATGTGAATTTTGGAACCTTAGGTGTGTCTTCTTCTTTTGTAATCTGTGATTCTTCTCTGCTTGATTTAGGGTCATTGCATGAAACATCAATGCAATCAAACATTTCTTCAATAATAGTATCTTTGCTGCTAGGTCTGGGTTCATCTTCAATCATAGGTGCATATTCATAGTATCTCTCTTGAACCATAAACTTTTCATCAATCTTAGAATGTGTGCTTTCAATTATCTTCTTTAATCTCAAATTGAAACATCTATATGCTTTGATTTTAGTAAAATAACCAAGGAAAATACCTTCATCACTTCTGGCATCAAACTTACCAACACCATTATCTCTCTTGATGTAGCACTTGCTGCCAAAGATTCTGAAATACTATACTATAGGTACATTACCAAACCAAAGTTCATAGGATGTCTTATCTGCGCCTGGCCTCAATTGAGTTTTATTGATAGTATATACTGTTGTGTTCACTACATCTCTCCAATAGGTGTGTACAACTTTCCCTTCAATCATCATAGTGCACGCTGTATCAAGTATGATCATGTTCCTCCTTTCTGCAATCCCATTCTACTGAGGGGTTCTAGATGCACTCAACTGTCTTTCAATACCATGTTCTTCACAATAATCATAAAACTGATCAGAGGTGAAATCTCCTCCTCTATCTGATCTCAGACATTTCAGTTTCAATCTAGATTCATTCTCAACTTTAGCTTTGAATATTTTGAACTTCTCAAAGGCTTCAGACTTCTCCTTTAAGAATGCAACCCACATCATCCTAGAAAAATCATCAACAAACAAAATGAAATACCTTTCTCCATAATATGATCTTGTTTGAGTAGGACCACATAAGTCTGTATGCACTAGGTCCAATTTTTTCTCAGCTGAGTTATGCTTGCTTCTAAAAGAACTCCTTACATGCTTACCCATAACACATTCCCTACATACTGTGTCAACTGGTCTTGCAATACTTGGTAGGTCTCTAACTGCCTTGACATTACTGATCTTTACTATGTTATCAAAATTTATATGACATAGTCTCTTGTGCCATAGCCAACTGTCATCTACCTTTGCAACAAAACAACTTACATCAAAATTGAGCTAAGAAACATTACCTTTAGTTTTAGAGCCCGATGCAATTATGTCTCCATCCTTGTTGTTAATGATGTACTTGTTTTCTTTGAACTCCAAATGATAACCCTTGTCAAGTAGTTGTCCAACACTCAGCAAGTTATGATGTAATCCATCAACATATAGAACATCATTTGTCTTGTTCTTTCCATCCAAAGTGATAGAACCTCTACCTATGATAGGTTTAGGAGTGTTGTATGCAAATCTAACCATACCACCTTTGTATTTTTCTAACTGAACAAATCTATCTTTGTCACCTGTCATATGATGGGAGCATCCACTATCAATGATCCAATCAGTTCTGATGTCTGCTTTGGAAATTAGGGCTATCTCTTGTTCTTCCTTTTCATCTTTGATGTCCATTTCCTCAAGCAACCTTTCCATGTCTCTAAGGGCAATGAATCCAATTTCATCTTCTCTTGAATCTTCATCAGTTACACCTTCTTCAACACGATAACATTCCTTCTTATATTTGGGTTTGTAATAAGATCTGAACTTCTTGACTCTTGTGGGACACTTAGATGCAAAGTGACCAATCTTGTTACATGAAAAACATTTGAATGGAAGTTTTCCTTCATATTTTCCTTTTCCTTTCTTTTCTCTTCTAGCAATCATAGCAATGATTTCTTCTAGTTCTTAATCAACTTATTCTTTCTCATTATGACTGGAAATGTGTAAGGATTTCTTACCTTGGATTGAGGCTTTGAAAGCTGTTTCACTTTTAGGTTCAGTCTTCAATCTTGATATCTCAAATGCAGAGATTTTGCTGATCAAGGTCTCTCTCTTGAAGTATTGTGAGAATTGCATGGTTTCCTCTAGAATACTGATCTTCTTTTCATAGTCTGATGTCAAATTAGTTAGAAACTTGTCCATTATATCTTCTTCTAATATTTATCCACCATTGTTTCTGATTCCAGAGACTGCTTCATTTATCCTCTGATTGTAAGCTCTAATGTTCTCTTCAGGTAACATCTCAAGACTGTTGTATTTGTTTTTCCATGTTTTCCTATGTGCATTCTTTTCTTGAATATCTCCTTCAAACATATCTTCTAAATACTTCTATATGGTATATGCTCTGTCAGTTTTCTTGATCTCAAAAAATTCACTGTCAGATAAGGTGCTGATTAGGGCTTCTTTAGCAATTGCATTATGTGTAAATATATCCTTTTGCCTATTAGTGGCGTCATCCTTTGTAAGGTCTTTCAGAGATGGAATTACAACCTCTTTTGTATAAATTTCAAAGATCTCAAAGCCAACACACTGTAGATGCATTATCATTTTATTTTTCCAATCTTGATAATTTTCTCTATCAAACTTAGGGCTTTCTTTTCTGAAGTAAGACATCTGATTTACCTTAAGCTATTAGACTTCTTCTCCAAGGAACTTGGCTCTGATACCAATTGTTAGAATAGTCTCAAAGGATAACTAAGAGGGGGTTGAATCAGTTATTAGTAACTTTACTTCTTTAACTTCAAAATACAACAAAGTAAATGCTTAATCAGATAACACAGTACACAACACACAATTTGATTATGGGGAAACCAAATGGTAAAAACCCCGGTGGGAATTAGCACCCACAATGAACTATACTTGTTTATAGTAATCCTTGTTAGAAGATATCTCAACCCTGTTAGGAGTTGTACTTTACAATGCAATAAGTATAGTGACCCGGTTAAGGGTTGGACCCTGTTAGGAGTCTTTTACAAATAACCCTGTTAGAGGTGGTGGACTCACTATCCAAAAGCTCACTGCTTTATGGTGAAGGCTACAACATTTTGTATAATAGATATGCACTATATATGATGATAAACTATAGAGTAGACTTTCTGTCTTGATCAGTTCCAGTGTATTCCAATCTTTCATTTCTTCTTCATATAGACTCTTGATGAATGAACCAACTTTGATAATCTTCTCTATACATCATTCTTATCTTTTCATATCATTCACACTTAGTGTGTCACCTTTGACTTGCTATAAGTATCTTACTCAAAGTATGAGATCATGGGACCTATAAGACAACTCTTCATAACATCCTTGTCAGCTCTACTAAGAATGCAAGCATTATTACAACCACGCAAGTATAAACCAAATAGACCTGACGCTTCACTAAGTCAGCCTCACCAATCTAACTCTAACTTTGCAATCTTCTTGAAACATGTTTGGTGTTTTGGATTAATATCATCAACTCACAAATAATCATTAATATACACACAAACATATACAGAAGATAGGTACAACTCAAGAAACACGTGATATACGTCAGCCTGAAACAGTTACACTTCCAGAACTGTAATTGCCAATAACAAAATTACATAACTTTACTGAAACATCATATCTGGGTCTGTGTGTATGAACATAACATAATAAACATGTCGACAACATGTATCTATCCATGAAAGTCTTCATATGATAATTCTGATAAGTACATACATAATTACTACTGTATATTATATGTTGTCATCAATGACAAACATACAATCAATCAGCTGCTCAGAATCAAATCTCCAATAGTCTAAACTTCTATAAGATTTGTTTTAAGTAATGTATATTTTATTGAGACTTCTTGTGGTTTTAGTTTTTTAGATTCAATAGTTTTAGTTTCTTGTACAAAATCTTTTGTTTTCTGCACTGTCATTGTCTTGGATTGAGCACTGTGAATAAAAGGGGTCATGGATTCATTTTCAAACATGGCTTTTGCATGGGCTCTTGGATTATGTAAGGTGACTCCATGTACATTATGTATAGTGAAGGAGGGGCCCTGGAAAGTATGGCAGCCATTTTTAAGGTGATTCCCTAGGCAAGCCACTGAGGCATGGCTAGGGATCACTAGTAGTTGTGGAGCTTGTTTGGTGGATTGAAATCATTCATTGCTTTAATAAAATATTGGTGAGGAGTAGGGTGAGATTTCATGAGGTCCCAATTTGGATGGGAAGGTTTGGTGAATCCTTTTTGATAGCAAGAACAATGTTTCTTTCAGATTGGCTTTGAAAGCCATGAAACCCTGATTTTTAGCCTTGATTATAGGTAGAGTTGTACAGACAGCTTGAGAACCCTAGACCTAGAAATTATCTAGTGTCTTGATAAAGGGTATCTAGATCCTACACTTGTTTTCATACTTGTTAATAATTTTTGTGAATTATTGCAAAAATAGAGCCTACAAAGGCCTAATTGCTTCTCGCCTTATTTGGGAAGCAATTGCTATGTTTCTTGGAACTCGATTAGGGTTACAATACAAATTGTGTTTGTAGGTGATGGAAAGGATCCTAGAAACATCTTAGAAACCCTATTCATCTTTGTGGAGTAGTTGATAATCAATTTAGGTTAGTTTCAAGAATTTTGGGAAAATGAAGTAAGCAAGACTATCTAGGGTCTAGAAGGAAGTATGGAGTGTTTTGGTTCTACTTGTTGGTGTTCACTAGTTGAAAGGATTAGGATCTTGTGATAATAATCCCAAGGAGAATAGGGTTAGTGGAAGAACCCTAGCATGTCAATAGAATGACCTACGAGAACCTAGAGGAGGTTAGGAAGAAGCAAGAATAGTGATACATCGGATTGGTATCAGAGCTAGTTAAAGGTTTTGGATTGTGTATGTCAGAGGTGGAGTCTAGTGGTTCTACAAAGATGGTGACAAATGAAGAATTAGACAAGGAAATGGAAGAGAAAAAGGAGAAAAATAGACTCCTTGAGGGTACCTTGGAAGCCATGAGGTTGAAGATGGAAGAACTAGTAGATGCTGCTAGGAAGAAAGACTTTGAAGCTAAAACCAGTAGTAGGGGTAAGTAAAAAGTTGAAGAGGAAGACTTCATCCTTGAACTAGACCCAGTGTTGAATGAGGAACCTTTCTTGAAATCCATAAAATAATTAAGTGGCAAGGCTTTGGAAGGAATACCTTTGTTCGGTGGAAAGAGGGTTATTGAGATAGTCATTGATTGGATTGAAGAAATGGAGAATCATTTCGAGTGTGAGGGTATAAGTGAAGCCCAAAAGATTAAAGTGGCCAAGTCTAAAATCAGAGGGTCAGCTTTGAATTGGTGGAAATATCTTTAGGATGAGAGGGTAAGAATGGGAAAGCAACCAATAGAAAATTGGAATTCCATGGTGTCGAGTTGAAATAGAATTATCTCCTGGAGAATTATGAAATCCAACTCCATAGAAATAGACAAAACTTGAAAAAAAAAGACCTAGATGTGGCCTCATATAGTGAGGATTTCCAGAGATTGTGTCTAAGGTCTAAATTACAAGAAGAGGATTCAATCAAAGTGGCTAGATACTTGGGTGGATTGAAGTGGAACATCCAAGAGGAGATTAGCCTATGGACACCAACTATAATTCATAAGTGTCATCAATTGGCTATAAGGGTGGAAGAGAAGAATAAGAAGAAAGGGGATTCTAGCTTCAAGAACAACAATAACAATAGAGGAAGAGGAAGACTAGACCAAAGGGGTCAAAGAGGAGGTTACCAAGGAAGGGGTAGTGAACAAAGGTAAAAAGGAGAGAGAAATTTGATAGAGCAATAGACTAAAAATAGTTCAAGAGGAGGATATAGCACAGGTAGGGGTAATCATGGTGGTCCTGACAGAGGAAGAGGAGGTAGGAGTAGTTCTTACTTTGCAACCATGAAGTGTTATTATTGTGGGAAAATAGGTCATCTAGCTTATAGATGTCCGGACAAACCTTTTGCAAAAAACAATGACAAAAGGGTAGCATATGCACATGAAGACACTTCAAGTGTGAAAACCCCTGAGATAGACCATCTAGATTTAGAGATGGGTGAGAACCTGATGTTTAGAAGAGTACTAATAAGGAATCTAAACAAGGATGAGCCCAAACATAGGAGGGCATTATTTAGAATCAAATGCAAAATCCTTGGCAAGGTATGTAAGGTGATTGTGGACTCTGGATCCATAGATAATATCATCTCAGAGGAGGTAGTAGTGAAACTTAAGTTAGCCAAAATACACCATGTGAACCCTTACAAAGTGACATGGCTCAACAAAGGCCAGAGTGTATTGGTAAATGCACAGACATGGGTTGAATTTTCAATTGTAGGGTATAAGGATAGATTACTTTGTGACATCCTACCAATGGATGATTTCCATTTGCTACTAGGAAGGCCTTGGCAATTTGATAATGGGGTAGTGTATGATGGTAAGGAGAAATCCATCACTTTCAAGAAAGGAGGAAAGACTTTCAAAATTCAGTCATTGCTAGAGGATGAAGAACCATAGACCAAAACTCCTAGTTTTATGTTATGCAATAGAAAAGAGTTTTTGAAGCATATTAAGGATGATGAAATTGAAGGGTATGCCATTGTGTTAAGACCCAAGGAGGAAGAAAAATCAGTGAAGGAGCCATTACCACCAGAGATGCAAGAATTTATTGAGAAGTATAAGGACATAGTGAGTGATGGCACTCCTGCAACCCTACCACCTAAGAGGGTAATAAGTCACCAAATAGAATTTGTGCCAGGGGCATCTCTGCCCAACAAGGAAGAATACAAGCTTACTCTAGAATATAACTTGGAGGTAGCTAGTAAAGTATAAGAACTCTTGGATCAAGGCTTGATCAAGAAGAGCATTAGCCCTTGTGTAGTCCTGGTTGTTTTAGCATCAAAGAAGGGAGAAAAATGGAGACTGTGAAAATACTCAAGGGCTATAAATAGGATCACAATAAGGTATAGGTTCCCTATACCTAGGATAGAGGATCTTATGGATTGCCTTGGAGGGGTAATGTACTTTACCAAGCTGGATCTGAAAAGTGGTTATCACCAAATCAGGGTGAAGGAAAGTGATGAATGGAAAATGATATTCAAGACCACTGATGGATTATATGAATGGCTTGTCATGCCATTTGGCCTTTCTAATGCTCTAAGCACATTCATGAGGCTAATGAATGAAGTTCTCAAGGACTTCACAGGGAAGTTTGTGGTGGTATATCTTGATGATATACTGATATTCTATAAGACAAGGGAGGAGCATGTCAAGCATGTAGAGGCAGTGTTGTAGAGATTACAAGAGGAGAAATTGGCTATTAACCTTGAGAAGTGTGAGTTCTTCAAGAAAGAACTAGTCTATTTGGGCTTTGTAGTGTCCAAAGGGTCTTTGAAGATGGACAAAGACAAGGTTGTTTCTATCCTAAACTAGCCTCAACCTACTACAGCTACTGAGGTAAGGAGAATTCATGGTTTTGCATAGTTTTATAGGAAGTTCATTAGGAATTTCAGTGGGATATGTGCTCCTTTACTGGATACTATCAAGGGGGACTCAAAACTAAGTTTTGATGGACAGTGGAAGAAGAAAAAGCCTTTGAGATGTTGAAGAAATAAGTGGCTACCCAACCAATCCTACAGTTACCAATCTTTGAGAAGTTATTTACCATTGAGTATGATTCTAGTGGAATGGTAGTAGGAGGGGTATTGAGTCAAGAAGGTAGAATTATTGCCTTCTTTAGTGAGAAATTGAATGGGGAAAAGAAGAGATACTCTTCATATAATTTGGAACTATATGCTTTAGTCCAATCCCTTAGGAAATGGAGGCATTATCTATTGCCTAAAGAGTTTGTGGTATTTACTGGCAATCAAGCTCTTAGCTACATAAATACTCAAGAGAAACTAAGAAACATGCACTTGAAATGGATGAATTATTTACAAGCATTTACCTTTACAATAAAACACAAGAAGGGGGAACTCAATAAGGTTGCATATGCTTTAAGGCAAAGGTTACTGACAGTCCAAGAAGTCCAATTGAATATAAATGTTATTGATTGTTTTAGAGACTTATACAAGGCGGATGAGGACTTTGGGGAAGCATATCAAGTATGTGTTGAATTCCAAAACCATTTCCATAGCAAGTTCTCAGAGTTTACTTTACAAAATGGACTGTTATTTAGGGGTAACCAGTTATGTGTGCCAAAAGGTTCTATGCCGATGAATCTCATACAAGATAAACATAATGGATCTCTAAGTGGTCATTTTGGTATGACCGAGACATTAGAGCTTGTCCAAAGGTTCTACCATAAGCCAAATTTTTTGAAGGATGTTACCAAAAATGTGGAGCAGTGTGTTGTTTGCATGAAGGAAAAAGGAGGAATGAATAATGTAGGTTTGTATCATCCCTTACCAGTCCCTAATAGGCCATGGGAGTGTGTGAGTATGGATTTTATTATGGGCTTACCAAAAACCAAGTAGGGGTATGATAACATTTATGTAATAGTTGATAGATTTAGTAAGATAGGTCATTTCATTCCATGCAAAGCTACTAATGATGCTAGCCACATAGCCTATTTTTTTTTTAAAGAGATTGTGAGGATTCATTGTTTTCCTTTTATTATAGTATCAGATAGGGATGTGGAATTTATGAGCCATTTTTGGAGGACATTATGGACTAGATTGGGTACCAATCCATCATTTGGTTCAGCTTACCACCCTCAGACTGATGGGAAAACTAAGGTGGTAAAAAGGGTGTTGGGTAACCTTTTAAGGTTTCTAACCAAGGACTATGGGTAGACTTGGGATGTGGTCATTCCCCAAGAAGAATATGATTACAATGACAGTAAGAGATGAGAGGAAAGAGACCATTTGAAGTGGTTTATTGAATGCACCCAAGGGGTGTTTGTGAGCTCAAAGATCTTGGAGGTATGGAGTATATGAGTGGACATGCAGAGGATTTCACCCATACCATTAAGGAGATCCAAGACCAATTCAAGAAGCAAATTCAAGATAGTAATAAAAAATTGAAGATCAAAGTAGATGAAAAGAGGAGAAAAGTTCAGTTTGATGTGGGTGACTATGTCATGGTTCACTTGAATAAGTCAAGGCTACAGAAGGGTGTCCCTACCAAGCTTTAGATGAAAAGGGTGGGACCTTGAAAAGTCTTTGAAAAATACAGGGCTAATGCCTATAAGATTGTGTTACCATTAGACTTGAGTATATCTCCCATGTTCAATGTGCAAGACTTAATCCAGTTCAGAGGGAAGGTAGATGAGATCAGTCAGGGTAGTCAAGGAATCAGTGAGGATGTTGAGGCTAATGTATTACCTCCTAAACCATAGATGGTGGCTGAAAAAGTGTTGGAATCCCAGGTTAAGAAGACTAAAAGACATAAAGTTTACATGGAACACCTAATTCAGTGGTAGAATAGACCAGAGACAGAAGCCTCATTGATTGCAGAGGCAGACTTCAAGAAGGTGGGCATTTCAGAGGATCTCTTGTCCATAGGAGTGACATAGATTTTCCTTTTTGGGGGAGTATGGTGTAGGAACACCTGGGAGGGATAGATGATACGATGTAACCTAGGGCTTCTTTATGTTTTTGTCTTGTATTGTTATTTCCATACCAGTAAGTGAATAGAGGGACTAAGAGTCCTAGTGTGTAGAGTTCTAGGTAAGAGGATGTCTTGTTAGGTCCTTAGAGACTTTTGTGTCCATTTAGGTCCAATATGATGTTTTTGGTATTTTAATACAAAATTATTCAAAAAAGGGGCTAGAGGGAATATTTTATTTTATTAAATCCTAATTAGTGGTTTTGACAAGTTTGGAAAAGGTTAGACCAAGTTTGGATAGCTTATCCAAAAATTTGTAAAAGTTGTCAATGTTGTCATTGACAACATTGACAAAATTTGTTGCAAGAATGCAAATTTGAAGGAATTAGTTCCATAACTGTCTGAAACTAATTTTTTAGTGCCTTGGTAAAATTCATAAGGTGATCCTCAAGCTTTTGGAAGGGTTGGAAAGTTGAATTCATATTGTGTACGGACTGTGAATTGGAATAACAGTTACAGTTTGGGTGTTTTGTGAAGATAAGATAGTTTGATTGATTGAATCAACTTATGGAACCTTTCTTTTGAGTAATGTAGATTTTATTGAGACTTATCATTTTTTTATTTTTTTAGATTCAATATTTTTAGTTTCTTTTATAAAATCTTTTGTTTTCTACATTGTCGTTGTCCTGAATTGAGCAATGTGAACAAATGGGGTCATAGATTCATTTTCCACCATCGCACTTACACAGGATCTTGGATTATGGAAGGTGACTCCATTTACATTGTGTATAGTGAAGGAAGGTCCCTATAAATTATGGCAGCCCTTTTTAAGGTGATGCCCTAGGTGAGCCAGTGAGGCATGGCAAGGGATAACTAGTAGTTGCAGACCTTGTTTGGTGGATTGAAAGTATTCATAGCTTCAATAAAATATTTTTGAGGAGTAGGGTGAGGTGTTATGAGGTCCCAATTTGGATGGAAATGTTTTGTTAATTCTTTTTGATAGAAATAACAATGTTTCTTTCAAACTAGCTTTGAAAGCCATAAAACCCTAATTTTTAGCCTTGATTATAGGCAGAGCTGTACAGACCGCTTGAGAACCATAGACCTATAAAATATCTATTTTATTGATAAAGGGTATATGGATCCTACACTTTTTTTCATTTTTTTAAATACTTTTTTGAATTATTCTAGAAATAGAGCCTACATATGCCTAATTGCTTATAGCCCTATTTGGGAAGCAATTGCTATGTTTCTTGGAACTCAATTAGGGTTACAATAAAAATTATGTTTGTAGGTTATGGAAAGGATCCTAGAAAAATCTTGGAAACCCTATTCCTCTCTATGGAGTATTTTTTGATGAATTTGGGTCAGTTGGAGCATTTTGGGAAAATGAAGCAAGAAAGACCATCTGGGATCTAGAAGGAAGTATAGATTGTTTTGGTTCTACTTGTTGGTGTTCACTAGTTGAAAGGATTAGGATCTTGTGATAATAATCCTAAGGAGAATAGGGTGAGTGGAAGAACCTTATTAGGTCAATATAATTACCTAGGAGACCCCAGATGAGGTTAGGGAAAAGAAAGACTAGTGGTACATCAGTGAGTCTAGTGGTTGTGCCAGGCATTGATAGGTCAATCTTTTGGTATAAAAATGACCTTAAAACTAATGAGCTATATCACAATATTTTTAAATATGTATCTTGAGGAGTAGATTTTGTTTCTTATCATTCTCCATTTAGTGAAGAGCTTCATGAACCATTATCACTACATCAGTGACTTGCCTACTTAAGACAAAAGATTTTTCATGAGAAGAAATAATTTTGTCAAGAATTTTTTAAGTCTATTCACCCCTAGTTTGGACATAATTTTATAAATGGTGCTACAAAGACTAATGGGACAAAATTATATATATTTTTTGGCTCTAAATTTTTTAGACACCTGAATAATATAGGTATTATTGAGTTCTTTTAGGATACAACTAGAACATAATAATTTCCTATTAGACAAAAATATATCAATCCGAATAATATCCTATAACTTTTGGAAAATATGGGGTGAAAAACCATCAGACCCTAAAGCCTTGTATGTGTTGAGAGAGAAAGAAACTTTCTTGGATTCATCAACTAAGAAAAAAAGTACACTTACCCATGACATCCTATGGAGAAAGCACTTTAGGAATATTTTCTAACAAAGAAACACAAATTTGGGTAATAGCTACGTCAAAAATCATTGCAAGAGTGAAAATAGAAAAAAAGTAATCAATTTATTTCTTATTAATATCTCCTTTTGTATTTAGAATAGATCCATTTGGATGAAATAATTCTCTAATGAAATTACTTTTTTAATTTCTAAGGGAAGATTGATCGGAGAATTCACTATTAAGGTCTCCCTCTTTAATCTATTGAACTCTTCATCTTTGTGTCTAGAAGATTTCCTCTTTTGAGATAATTTTGTGATGCTCAACCATCACAATTTTTAATTTTAAGTAAGTCTCTAAACCCATCCATCTCTTTCAATATGATTTTGAAAATCCATAATTTAATATTTTAACTTCTTTTTTTGAAGGAAGATTTTCCCAAAGGAGGATTTGTTCCAATCATATAACTTAGCCTTAAAAAAAGCTTCAATTTATTGATCAGTCTAAACATGGTTGTACCCTACACATAAAAAATATAGGTGGTAATTCTACATCACTTCAAATCTAAAATGGAGAAATTTCCTAGCCTAATTTGAATCCCAATTGAATGAGATAAGATAGTGGTTCGATTCAAATTTGATTAGAGAAGAAAAATCACATTTTTCATAAATGCACCACATGGAGGAAGTGATTTACTAATCCAACCTAAAATAAATCAAATGATCACTGTATCATCTTAAAATGGAAGCACTTCCATTTTGATAGGCTTAGCACCCTCATTAGGTATGGTTGGCATATTAGATTTGCATTTATGCTTGAGTATACATGTGTAGATGAAATTAGGGTTAGGATCTTGTGGATTCTCCAAGATTTCTCTCTCCATGGCTCTTCTCTCTAGGTAGGATCTATGTATTGCTCCTCTTGGGCCTCATCCTACTCTCTCTCTAGGCCTTCCTAAACACTCTGGCACATTCCCCTACCTTTCTAGGTCCCCGACTAATCTTGAAACCTTTCTACAACTTTCTAGTGACCTACCTGAAACCTCAGGTCAGGGTTGAGGTCAACCCTAACCTAGGTCAGGGTCATGGTCATCCCTGACCTAGGTCAAGGATGAGGTCGACATAGACCTTTGCCAGGTATTGGTCCCTGCTTTCAGATCTGAAGCATATCAGGGCCCTGAACTTAAAATAGGTCCCCGGGTTCGGATGCGGAAGTGTTTTCTCTGATATTTGAATTAATATGTTTTCTCCTTAGTTAGAAAATGTGATTGGACCATGATTCAAGGTGAAATCTGAATTTGGATCCCTTGCATTGCCCTAGGAGGCCTATTTTGAGATCTCTAGATAAACACTCTCTTTTGCCTTCATTTGATCATGAAACGAAATCGAGAGATTACATGATGGAATTATGAGGCAAGCAAGCAAGAGGATGATATAGAGGAATATACTAGGAGGAAATATATCATATTCTTCAATCAAGCACTTTGAGGACAAGAACTATGGTGGATTTTCATTGAAGCAAGAAGGCTCTCTCTTTAGATCTACTATTCACAACATTCAAACATTCAAAGGACATCATCATGGGGTAGCAATTACAGATTGTGAGTTGATAGGAATACATTAGCCTTTGGGGCTTGGTATTCTTTCTTTGTCATATTCAAATCTATGCATTTCTTTCTCATTTCCATGTTATGTTAGGATTGTTAATCTAGAAGATTAGATCTTGATATTGCATGTTTAAAAGATCTTTTCAAGAGATCAATACACACACACACACACACACACACTACATTCTATATTTGGCTATTCATGGAGGTGGAGATCACCAAAACGGGGATTTGACTAAGGAAAAAACCTATATAGCCACCCCAAAATCCCTCTTTTTAGATATTTACAGGTGCTATTTATGGGAGTTACATGTGCAGGATAGTAGATCTCAGACTAGATTTGGATACCCTTTTTAGCAAAATTCTAAGATCCGCAAACAGATTTCCTGTCGACACTGCGCAGGTCAGGGTCGAGATTATTAGGTCAGGGGTGACATTTGTGGGTCAAGGTCAACCTTTTTCATAAGACGACATCAGAATAGAAAAATATTTCTGGGTTTTGTTCATCTCTATGTTCTGGTTTGGGATCAACTGTCAAATTTTCTAGAAACTCAATACAGACCTCAAAAAATGAGTATTTCCAGATCTACTATGTTATGAGGTAGGTATCTTGTCCATTTATTTCTTACATGTTCCTCAAGCTATTTTATCATAATAACTAAGTGTAAAAAAACATAAATTTGGCCTTAGGATCTCGTTTTACCACATTACACAAATCTTATTTAGGAATCCTTCTTTTGCCAAATTTTATACCTTACATTTTGGTGAACCCGCGATAGACAACTCTTTCTTTTTCATTGGTGTTAGATTTACATTTCATATTAAATTTTGCATGCATATAGAAGTAGACTTTCTTTTATGCTCTTGCATTTATATTTCAAAATTCATAAAAATTGCAAAATTACTTTAAAAATACAAAAAAACCTTTACATTTTTCATGCTTGTAGTGTTTCAACATGTATGATTTTTGTTTTGAATACTTTGATGAGGATTTTGTTGTACAAAAGGATAGATTCCTTAATGAGGTACATGGAAGTGAGAATGCAAATAGTTCAAATGAGATCCCCATGGATCCCATTCCTATTTCATCCTCCTCCACAACCTCTTCAATTGACTTTTACCATAGAGTGTATGCATGGTTACCTTCATATTCCTCTATTTGCAACATCGAGACACCTAAAATGATATTCTCTAAACCTTTGATGATGGTAAAAGGATGTCCTCGAATAACTATTAAAGGTAAACCCAGAGATCCCTTGGATTTCTTTGATAACACAGATTCTGTTTCACACGCAAAATAATCCTCAACCTACTGTTCCAACAACTTTACCTCCTTCTCAACCTGTGCTTCCTCAAGCACCTAGGTTACCTTCTTACTTTAAGGAATATGACTTAGTGGAATAGTTACGAGCTACTATGGCTAAGATATCTTTATGGGAATTACTTCAAAATTCTCCCACATATCATGAGGCATTGCAAAAAGTTTTATCTACTTTCCCTGCTACGCCTCCTAATCAAGAGAACATTAATTTATTTCTGGAGTGCATGCATATTATGCCTTCTGTACCTCCAATTGTGTTTTCTAATAATGACCTACCTACTGTTGAGGTGCAGAATCAATATGATGCTCTTATGGTAGTTGTCTCTATTAATCAGAGTATTATTCATAGAACATTGATTGATAATGGGAAATTAAGGCCGATCTTACAACCATTCAACTAGATAGTATTCCTATTCGTGGATTTGATAATATTGCAAAGAAAACTTTGGGAATGATTACACTACCCATTAAAGTTGGTCCTGTGCTTCTTTCTACTCCTATCCATGTTATGCCTGGACCACTCAATTATAACCTTCTATTAGGAAGACCTTGGTTACATACTATGCATGCAATTCCTTCTACTCTCCACCACAAGGTTAGGTTCATTTATAATAATCTAATGTACACATTACATGCAGATGATGCACCAAATCCTTTCCTAAATGCAGAATATTATAAGATTCCTGAACCTATACAACCAGTCAAACAACCTAAACAACCACTTGAGGTAAAACAAGACGAGATTCCATCTTCCTCCCTGACGGAAGATGATTAGGGAACATTGGATTTTAATCCTACTTTCATACAAGAATATAAAGTATCAAATTTGGAATTGATGAAAGAACAAACTGAGTTTGAAAAACAAGTTTTTATTCCCTCTCTCCTTTCTGAGGCATTAAAAAGTAACTTTGTTGCTACTTCTCATGATGAAATAATTGAGACAATAAAACCAGATTGCTATGACATTGTGACATATGCTGCTCCTTTAACTCAATCCGATATGGCCGACAGGTATAGTTTTGGTTACCATTTACTCAAGAAATTCATATTTAATGGGAAAGGTTGTGGTAAATATGAACAAGGTATACAAGTACCCCTAGATAATGAAGGTGGTGATTATACTTATGGGTTAGGATTTAATCCCTATAGGCAACCATTGGTTTTTCCTTTTAATGTTAATCATATTTGTGGTGGACATTTGAAATTGGTTAATCCACTTCTCCTTGACATGGATCAAAAGCCCAAATTGGACATTTTTTCTGAGGATGAAGCTCTTGATGACTTTTTAGGAGCTTATCAAGATCTACCTACATTTAATCATAAAAGGAGAAGGTTATATTGTCTGAATAATGAAGCTTATTTTGGAGAACACGAGGAATCATATATTTCCCCTTTACTAATAGATTCTCCTATGCATAGTAATTTATTAATATCTGAAACCATTGACATTCAAGTGGATGAGAATGATGTTGAAAGGAAAATCAAAATTGGGAAGTGTTTGAAACAAGATGAGCATGATCAATTGGTTTATCTCTTGCTTGAATATAAAGATATCTTCACTTGGACATATTTGGATATGCCAGGTATAGACCCCAAAATTGTCACTCACAATATTATCCTTAAGCCCAATGCTAAACCTATGAAACAAAAGATTCGTAAGATGAATCCTAGCATCACTTTATAGGTAAAAGATGAAATTGAAAAATTACTAGGTGCAAGATTCATCCGCTCTATTGATTATTTTGAATGGATTTCCAATATTGTGGGTGTTTCTAAAGGAGGAAACAAAATATGAATGTGTACTGATTTTCGCAACTTAAACAAAGAATCCTTAAAAGATGACTTCCCACTACCTAATATTAACATGATTGTGGATTCAACAACAGGTCATGCATTATTGTCTTTTATGGATGGATTTTTAGGTTATAACCAAATCTTTATTCCTATTGAGGATCAACTTAAAACTACATTTATTACACCTTGGGGGACATTCTGTTGGGTCATGATGCATTTTGGATTAAGAAATGTGGGAGCTACTTATCAACATGCCATGACTTTGATTTTTCGTTATTACATTCATAAAATTTTGGAAGATTACATGGATTATATCTTGGCAAATTCTATACAAAGAGAAGATAATGTGTTCATTTTAAGACAAATATTTGAAAAAATTAGGAATTATAACATGAGGTTAAATCCTAAGAAATGTGCTTTTGGAGTTGATTCTAGAAAATTATTAGGATTTATTATTTCCAAGCGAGGCATAGAAGTTGATACTGAAAAGATTGATGCTATTGTTAACATGCCTCCTCCTAAGAATATTTCTCAATTACGTAGTTTACAAGGTAAAATACAATCTATTCATCACTTTGTTTCTAACCTGGTGGATAGGACTATTCCTTTTACTTCTTTACTCCGAAAAGATACTACTTTTTCTTGGAACCAGGAATGCAAAAAGTCTTTTGGGCAATTTAAAGCATATTTGGCTAATCCTCCTATCCTTCAACCTGCTCAATTTAACAAACCCTTTTATCTCTATACCTCTACCACTTCTAATTCTGTGAGTACATTATTGGCTCAACATGATAATGAGGGAAAGGAAAGACCAGTATACTATATTAGTCGAACCTTGTTGGATTATGAAACATGGTATACTCAACTAGAATGACAATGCTTGGCTTTAGCTTATGCTTGTCAAAAACTCCAGCATTATTTACTCAATGTTGAAGACAATGTGATTGTTAAATTTGATCCTTTAAAACATCTTTTCTCAAAAACCGATCTCTCCAGTCAACTAGCAAAATGGGTGATGTTGCTCACAGAATTTGATCTCAATTTCATACTTCAAAAGTCAATTAAAGGACAAGCTTTAATTGATTATTTAGCTGAAGCTCCTTATCCTTATTCTAATACAACTGTTACCTCAGTAGAATTCCCCGATGAGAATATAATTGCAATTAAACAAGATGATACTTGGGAGTTATATTTTGATGGCTCTAGGTGCAAGACAGGTTCTAGGGTGGGCATCATCTTGATCCTTCCTACGGAGAAACTAATACCTATGTCATATAAATTAACTTTTCATTGTACTAACAATATTGTGGGGTATGAAGCACTTATAGCCGATTTACGGATAGCTTTATCTCTGCAGATTAAAAACTTAGAAATTTACAGGGATTTGCAATTGATTATGGAACAAATCAAAGGAGGTTATCAAACTAAGAATGATAAGATGGCACAATATTGAGATTTGGCTTTAAATATTCTTTCACAATTCTCTTCTTATACAATTCAAACTTTACCTAGGAAAGATAATCGACATGCAGATGCCATGGCAAGCATAGCTTCTTTGATTTGCCTTTAGAATAACAAGGAAGACTTTTAATTTACTATACACACTCTTAAAATCCTTGCAATTTCTAATAGGATTACTATGGATTGTTGTAATTTGCATTCAGATGAATGTTATTCACATATTTTTCATTTTTTGAAAGATAATACTTTCCCAGAATCAGTAACATGGAACACACGTAATCATATTACAAATCTTGCAGCCCATTATATTATTTTAGGAGAAACATTTTATAAATGTTCTTACAACGGTTTACTATTAAGATGTCTTAACAAAATTGAAGTACCTGTATCTTTAGCTACAACTCACTCTGGTTCTTATGGGGGACATTTCGGTGGGAAATATTTAGTCAATAAACTCCTCAGAATGGGATACTACTGGCAAACAATGGAACAAGATTCTTTACCATTTGTCAAAAAGTGTCCTCAGTGTCAACAACATGGTAATTTAATTCATGCTCCTGCTTGTGAGCTTTGTAATCAAGTTGCTCCGTGGCCTTTTAGCATTTGGGGTTTTGATCTTATTGGAAAAATCTCACCAGCTTCTTCTCAAGGACACACGTACATTCTCACGGCTATGGATTATTTTATGAAATGGGTATAAGCTATCCCTCTTCATTCTACTACTGTAGATGTTATTTGTGATTTTATCCTTAATCATATTATAGCATGATTTGGTATTCCTTCAACAATAGTTTCAGATAATGGTACATCTTTTAAGAACAAAGAAGTCACGAAGTTCATGGAGAAATATCATATACAACATAGATTTTCTACTCCTTACTACCCTCAATCTAATGGTCAAGCTAAAGCATCAAACAAGGTTATTGAACAAATATTAAATAAAATAGTCAACAAACATGTGAAAGATTGGCATACACAACTTACTTATGCCTTGTGGGCTTATAGGACTAGTGTTTGTACAGCCACTGGCACTTCACCTTATAATGTTGTTTATGGGACTAATGCTATCATGCCTTTGGAATTAGAAATACCATCTTTGCAGGTTTCATTTCATGGGATTATTGACAAAGATACTTTCCGGGAACAATGATTACAAGAATTAGAAATGTTAGATGAACAAAGAATAAATGCTTTGGAACACATTAAAGCTTATCATAAATCACTCCAAAAACAATATAATCATAAAGTAATTGAATGGTCATTCTCGGTAGCTGATTTAGTCTTATATGATAATCAAAGAAATGTGAATGCTTTACCTGGTGAAAAAGGAAAATTTAGTCCAAATTGGCTTGGACCCTTTGTAGTAATTGAGGATTTTACTTCAGGTGCTTATAAAATCACTTATATGAATGGCGTTCCTCTTAGGGAACCTATTAATATCATGCACCTCAAACATTATTATACTTAAATCATAATTTCTTTATGTATGTATGTGTTCCTTATAGAATAATCATTTAATAAGTTATGTAATTTAGAATGCATTCATACATATTTTCCTTTCCTCTTTCTTTTATTAAGTTTTATGCATTGATGAAAGTAAAAAGTAATAAACCATAGAAATAATTGTTCCAGAACAAATTTTTCTTTATAAATAAAACTTTTTGAGTCCAGTACATATGTGGCACAAGGTGCCATATCTATCAATCTCTATGCTCTGAAGGTGGGTGGCTCCCAGTTCTCTCAGATCTATGGTATGAGGCTGAGGATCTTGAAATGGTAGTCTGTGTGTGACTCCTCAATATGCTCATCTCCTGGATTTGCTCATGAGCTCTCTGCACGTCAGCCATCAGTTTCTCTTCCCTCTCCTTGCATAATTGCAACTTTCACCACACACTTAGGAAGATATTTGTATGTCTTCCATGATCCCTTTGTCCTTCATGGGACTCTCACTCACTAGCTGGCAAGCGGTAGGATATACATGTATCCTTCAGAACCTCAGATAAAAAGCTCCTCCACTCCGCTACACTTCTTGCAAAATTCAAAATGAAAATCTTACTAAAATTCTTCTTCTAAGATAAAATCATTGTTCAAAGACATTCTAAAGCTATATCATACCTGGATCTCTAGTCTGGACATCACTAAAAGGTCTAGATGCTGGGGGCATGGAGTGACTACTCTCCCCTCACTCACTCTATCTATACCTTGGTGGTGATGTCTCTATATGTTCTCGAGGAGGTCATTGTGATCTCAGGGGTGTAACATAGACTGGATGATCACCGGTGTCTGTACCACAACCTAGGGGCTTCTTTGCTGCTTCTTCCTCTTCTCTCTCCTCCTCCATAGGATCTCCCCCAAGGGGAGGTTCCTCCTCATCTCTCTAATCCTCCTCCTCTCCTACTGGCATGTCATCTCCTGGGTGGGTCCTCTCTGAAGGACCTAGATCACCTGTGGGGTAGTCATCAGGAAAGATAGGATGGGTCCCCTGTAAACTCTAGTATCTAATATACTCTCTAGTAACACCTCCATAGGATAGCTCAGGCACTACCTCTATATCCTCAGTCTCATCTATCTCACTATCCACAATATCAGCTACTAATGGTTGATGTATGGCACTGGGTCTCTGATAGTATCTCGTAGGATATGCATATCGAGGTACTGTACGAGGAACCCCCTGTACAAAACCAAACTATCTCATCACTCTATCATAATAATATGGCATCATGACATGATTAGTTGGACCTTCCAATAGCTTATGTTTTTGTGAGTGTCTCAACTGATGTCGAGTATCCGGCCACTCTACCATCTCACAGTAAGGTCTCCATATCACATATATACCTAGGATACAGTCAAAGCATACCCTCCAAAAGAGGATATCTCTGTGCTGCAAGACATCTGCCAGTGGATATGCAGAGGCTCTAGGTGTGCTCTCATCTACCATCATAGGAGTACCCTATGGTAGTGTACATGTATAATGCTCAAACATCCAAACCTGTAGCAGGGTGCACACTGTAAGACTCTCCCGCTGGTACCTTACCAACTGACTCAGATCATGATAAAGATGAGC
The DNA here is from genome assembly GCA_018584345.1 of Thuja plicata. Taxonomy (NCBI): domain Eukaryota; kingdom Viridiplantae; phylum Streptophyta; class Pinopsida; order Cupressales; family Cupressaceae; genus Thuja; species Thuja plicata. The sequence continues at coordinate 1,857,190 of MU224049.1, read as the reverse complement.
TAACATAATACGGCCCCATGCGATAGTGACCCTATCACTCTCCATCCTATGTAAAATATGGGTGAATGATGCTAAAAATATTGTACCCTTTGTTTTGGGCACTACAACCAAAGCAAGTATACACAGCATCACCCTCTGTACCAAGGGTGTCAGACCTGCTAGTATGGCTGCCAAAGATATCTGATCTGATTGGGTTGTTATTTATGCTACCCATCCCAAATAGTACTCCATATCTGCAAAAACCTCAGATGAACCTCGTGGTCCTCTCGGTCTGATAGACTCACCTTGAACTGGAAGCCGCAGGATCCTATACACATCCTCCAGTGTGACAGTGATCTCTCCTGATGGAAGATGGAAAGAACATGTATCATCATCCCATCTCTCTACAAAGGCTAATATCATAGGCCAATGGAACCTCAGCTATGGTAGGACTACTACCCAGTATATTGCTATGTCTCTCAATAACTATATCTCATCTTGCTATAGCTCGGCAACACTCCCTCTGACAGATAACAATAACCCTCCAAATGGATTCTCTCGAAGATAGATTGGATCCTGCAAGAAAAAACATGGATCATATTAGTACTTCTACATCAAACATCTACTGTACCCACCTGACCTAGTCAAGGTTGACCTTTTCGGGTCAAGTTCAACCTTTATGGGTCAGGGTCAACCTTTATGGGTCAAGGTCAATTTTTTTGTGTCAGGGTTGACTTGGTCTCAAAAAGGATAGAACCTCCCCAGTCAGGATCGACCTTTATGGGTTAGGGTTGACCTTACTGGGTCAGGGTCGACCTTATTGGGTCAGGGGTGACCTTCCCTATAAAAACATCAAAATTTCAATCATAGGTATTGGAAATAGGAGCGTACCTCAGGCAGTGGCTGTCTGTTGGCTAGGCACTCCCTCAAAACCTCCATGCGGCTCGCACGAAACTCTTCTCTCTTTGGCATCTTTTACTCTTCAAATGGTAAGAACGAGGTAGTAAATGTCTCTTTCTCTTATTTATAGGTAGTAAATTAGGGTTTTACTAGGGTTTCATTTGAATTTATGTAGGTTAAATTCGAATTTTCCCTTTATATGCATTCAGATAGGCATCTACTCTTTTCATCATAACTTGAGTTTGGTAGCTTCGTTTTCAGTGTCGTCAGAGGCATTGGAATCATGATTTAGATAAATAACCTCTTAAATTATTTTAGGAAGGTTTAGTACCATCCTAAATGGTTTAGGAAAGGATCTTATTCAACAAATTGCACATTTAGTGTATAGAAATTACCTTATCACCCTGTTTCACAAAAAGAAAGAAAAGAAAAAGAAGTAGTAGTAGTAGAAGAAGAAGAAGAAGTGGGGTGAAAGAAAATGGAAGATAGAAGTTTGGAAGAGGTGGAAAGAAATGGAGAGAAGAAAAAGAATTAGCCTTAGGAAAGAGAATGCCCCAAAATTAATCAACTGTTTAAGATAGAAAATTTTGATTGAGATCACGACATAAGATAAGGAAATGAAGATCAGACCGTGATCATAGTTGATTAAAAGTCCACAAGAAAGATGAAGGAAAACCCTCTCAAACTCATAATGCAGCCTAAAATGAAAACTAACATGAAGGCTAACAATGCAATCTATATGAAAATGCAAAGGTGTACTTGCAATAGAGAAACAAACATAGGATCTTGAGTTCATCATTCATAAGAGAATGTAATGCAACTTATTTTCATCATTGGGCCATTATTAACAGACATCAGAAAATCACACATTCATCACTAGTCACAAGTGAAACTATGAAGATATGAATGTGATTTATATCGGAAACATCACACAACCATCACTAGTCACGAGTGCAACTATGAAGATATGAATGTGATGTATATCAGATTTGAAATG